>CAXHSM010001376.1:37661434-37822434 GCA_964019185.1 Maratus speculifer
ATAACACGTCGAAATTGGCAGACAGGATAATCAAGTACTAACCACAATTCTGTAATATAGCATTAATTATTATGTATTAAAAATATTTAAATATATGTTTAAATTTTATTTTGGTATTGCAATGCATTTTATAAATAGTTTATGCATATTTCATATTATGCATGCATATCATTGATGGGTACATATTAAGGTGGTTCCCAATGACTAGTTTTATAGATTGGGGAAATTGCATTTTCTTTCTGCGCTATGTTTTAACCCTTTATCTACCACATTATCAATCCATGAAAATTTTACATTCTAAAGCATTTTGCACAAATTGTTTAAATTAAATTAAAATATTTACATAATCATTTGATAAATTTTTGAAGGATTTTACAAGGATTAATTAAATTTGAATTTACAGGGATTTTGTGCAATATTTATAATTCCACTCAAATCTTTTATTTTAAATTGTTTTCTTAGTATTTTGTAGAATTATAAAATGTACAAATAGGGTGTTCTTACAATATAAATATAGAAATGTTCCTGAATTGAAAAATCCCCATCCCCTTCCTTCAGCGCCAAGAAAGCTGAAAAGAAATCATCCTTTTAAAAGTATTTTTGTTTTGCATAACCAATAATGCTTTTGAAACAAAATAAAGTAATGTATCTGTAACTCATTTTAAACAGTATTACAACTAATTAATGTATTAACATTTTTTTATAATAAGTAGTATTAATGATACTTATAAGTAGCGTCTATAGATAAAGGGTTACCTGCCAACAGATGACATTATTCGATTGGTGGCCATTGATCAGACACAAACAACCATCACAGCAATTGGGAACCAGAAAGTTGTTGCATGTGTATTTAAGTTCTGGTTTGTCACCTGCTCAAAATTCGAGATACAATGTAAACAATGATATAGTTTTTAATCAGATAAATTTTTCCTCTTCAGCAAATGGCTCTGATCAGCATCATATGGGATTTGAGATTTCTCTATGAGAGTTCAAATCCCGATCACACTTATTTTTTAGAATGAAAATTTATTTCTTTGTTAAAAAATAGTAAAATATAGATTGAAATAACTATAAATAATTTTGAACAAGAACAGACCCAACAAAAAAAATCTGGTATGTAGACATAAATATTTCTAATTTTTGTTTATTTTTGTTTATTCATTTATTACTTTTTATTACATACTTAAACATGAAAAATTTTGTAGTTAAAAAAGCACTTATATGCTACAAAATGTACATTTAATGTACATGTTTTGTAAATTTCAATTATCATACATATTTTTTCAAATGTGGTTAAAAAATGATTGATGAGAATTTCATTCCAAAAAATAAGTCATATTGAAATTACATCAATTTTTTGCTCTGTTTTAGTTTTCAAGCAGATAACCAACCAAAGTGTGCATTCTTCAAATTTGTGGCTCCCTGTTCCTGCAACGACTGTCTCCCTTGCTCAAACATCATGGGAGAAAATAGGAGAACAGAGATCAGTTTTCTGTGTGGTTTGCCTTCTAAATAAGAAATATAACATATTTAAGACGTATACAAAATATAGGGAAAAAGAAAACTTGGGTAATCCTAAAGTGGAACTAACATTATTCACGAGTTTACAATAGTAATGTATTTACAATACTTATACACATGACTATTAGTGCCAAGAGTTAGAGTATGTTGTGAAAGGAAAATTAAGAAATTACCGTATCATTAATCTAAAATAAGAATCTTCTTTTAATATTTTAAAACAGATTTTAAGTTACTTAGTCTAACTTCATTTATATTTTTGCAGTAGTAGTTCACATACAAATGTGGATACTCAGTATTTATATTATATTTTTTCATATTTAACAACAATTTTGAAACTGCCAAGCAAGCAAGAATGAGCCAAATCTGGAAACCTTTACACTAGCGGGGCTAGTCATGTTGATACACTTTTCTAGGGAATTTTCTACCTTAAAGCACACTCCAACCTATCTCTTTTCTTTGATTTAAGGGTGCTAGTCACTTAACTTCCGAATTTCTCCCTGTAACGTTTACTCTTTGGGTGTTTGATGCATTTGAATATTTAAAATATCTCCTTAAGAAATTAATATTTTTAAATCCTTTTTTCTGTGTACTCTTCTTAAAGGATGGCTTTTTTAAATTTGGTCTCAAAATTTATGCTCAATTTAATATTTTATGTATTGAAAGCTGACGATTCGTGAGTAAATTTTTGACACTGTATCTTAAATTAAGTATATATTTTAGAAATATTTTAAGAACTAAAAAAGAAAGAGACATCCTTTAAGAAGAGGATACGTTTGTTATGCAGAAAAAAGAGGAGTTAAAAATATTAATTTCTTAAACAGAGATTTTATAAGTAAATGCATCAAATGCCATAAACGTAACATTATTTGGTTGGAATTCTTAGTGACCAGTACTCTTAAGCTCAGTCGCTGTCTGTTACCGTTGGTTTCGTTGGTTGTGTTTTGTTATGAATGGATGCGTAAGAAATCTTGGAGTTCGAATAATGACCAAAGTCTGACCTTCTTAAGATAATGTTTTGCAGTGACAGAAGGGTTTGACCGTTATAAAGTTCTACTAAATTGAATAATATAAAATACTGTCCACTCTCTGCAAACATAATGTTTTTTATTATTCAAATTGATACGGAGCGTCAGTTTATACTCTTGACATCATTTCACAGAGTCAAAATTCCAATATACGATAATTTAGTGCTTTATTTTCTGTATTACTCTTAACGTATTGCGAACTTCTCATTTTATGCCCACGCATGGTTTGCTTTTCCTTTTATTTTAACAGTATATACGAATTTATATATAAGATTTTTGTAATTCTGCGATTCAATTTTATTATTGTCATCAATTCATTTTATCACAGTATATGATCAATTAAAAATAGCAGCTAATTTTCTTTATTTATTGTAAGTTATTAAATCTATATTCTCAGCAATGTCACTGAGACTAACTCCTCTGAGGCATGGCCTAGTTAAAGATAATGATTAAAGTTTAAGATCTCATATTCAGTAAAGTTTTAGAACAAAAGAGATTAAGATTAGATAATATAATGATGTTTAGCTCAAGTAAATATTAAATGTGTAAAGTCAAAAATTGACATTTATGTTTAATTAAAGCTATTCCGTACATTTAAGGTCTTTAACCCCCAGCAGCTTCCCGTACAATTATACAATAGCTGTTTTTGTAAGTAAGGATTAAATATCATCATACGTTTGTTAAAACAATTTCTATCATGTTATCTTTTAGCCAAATGTTATATTTTATATTTTAATAAAAATTTTGTTTTAAACTAATGTATTCATTGAATTTCTACCACTTAAAGCTCATAAACTCTGCAGTTTGTCTTTTTTTCTTTTCAGCTATTTCTTAATCAATATAATTTTATCTTTATCTGTTGCAATTGACTTAAGAAGGTTCATGGTACCATACTGCGATTTGAATTTTGCTTCGCTTTTCTAGATTTAGCTTTTAATAAGGAAAATTTAGAACACTATGCGGACACCGGTAGTGGAAATTAAGATCAACAAGTTTTCCAGAACATACGCTGCATGCCTCCTATACGATGCCACTGGCAGGAAGTATATGTTTTCGAGCTTTATTTAGAACACTGTGCTCTCTGGCGGTGGAAGTTAGAAAAACAATATTTTCTTGCATGTGCACTACATGCCTAGTATACCGTATAATAAGCAGCAGGAACTCCAGGTTTGTTTTGAACATACTGTAGAGCAAGTCATGTTTATGCTGTCTAACACACCACGGATCCATTCCGAAGGTTCATTTTCAAATATTCGTTTTTTTATTTTAATATAAATCGGGAATATAAATATTCAAATTCGTTTGGAAGAATCGAGAGGCCCGAGGCATTGCAAGGTGGGTCAACTAATATGTACAATATTTTACTTATCATAGTTCACTTATTTGATGATGGTACCTATATATTTATCTATTTATATTTTATTTATTCTAATTTTAGTTATAGTTTAGTTTTTACAAAATTAAGATGTACATCTAACATACTATGGCTATATGAGCATAACTGGAATTATACTGTAGATTTTATTACTATGGTCAAAATTCGATTTCAATTCAGTTTTTTGTGTTAATTAAATTTTACATTAAAAGCTTATTTTTTCTTAAATTTCTTTTTCAGAAATCTTGATATCTGATTGATTAACTTCAACAGATGCAAAAAAGTTATAAATGTACACATCACGTAACTTAAAACTGATAAATATGCAGAAAAATATTTCTCAAATGCGTTTCGAAAAAAGCGCTTCTGTCCCACATCAAGGAAAATCATTTGTTTGTGATGTATGCAGCAAAGTATTTTATGCAAAGAGTAGTTTAAGCAGCCATCTTCTAATTCATACTGGTAAGAAACCTTTTCTGTGTGAGACATGCGGGAAAAAATTTTCTTATAAAAATGTTTTGATCAAGCATCTGTTAGTTCATACTGGCGAAAAACCTTATGTATGTGAAATATGCAACAAGAATTTCGCTCGAAAGGCTGATATAAGCAAACATTTGTTAATCCATACTTGTGAGAAATCTTTTGAATGTGAGGTATGTAGCATTAAGTTCTCTCAGAAAGGTGATTTGAGCAGGCATATGTTGATTCACACTGGCGAGAAACCTTTTGTGTGTGAAACATGCAACAAGAAATTCTCTCGAAAGAGTACTTTAAGTAGCCATCTGCTTGTTCATACCGGTGAGAAACCTTTTTCATGTGAGATCTGCAACAAGAAATTCTATCGAAAGAGTTGTTTAAGCAGGCATCTGTTAATGCATTCTGGTGAAAAAGCTTTTGCATGTGAGACATGCAACAAAAAATTCACTCATAAGAACAATTTCAGCAAACATCTCTTAACTCACACTGGTGAGAAACCTTTTTCATGTGAAACTTGCAACAAGAAATTCACTCAAAAGATCCATTTAAGAGAACATATGTTAATTCATACTGGGCAAAAACTTTTTGAATGTGAAAAATGCAACAAGAAATTTTTTCAAAAGATCCATTTAAGCCAACATATGTTAATTCATACTGGGCAGAAACCTTTTGCATGTGAAATATGCAACAAAAAATTTCCTCAAAAGATCCATTTAAGACAACATATGCTAATTCATACTGGGCAGAAACCCTTTGCATGTGAGATATGCAACAAGAAATTCGCTCAAAAGGGGAGTTTAAGCACACATTTATTAATTCACACTGGTGAAAAACCTTCTTCATGTGAAATATGCAACAAGAAAGTTTCACGTAAAAGTTATTTACACAAGCATCTGTTAATTCATACTGGCGAAAAACCTTTTGTGTGTAAGATATGCGATAAGAAATTTTCTCTAAAAGATAGTTTAAGCCACCATCTGTTAGTTCATACTGGTGAGAAACCTTTTGTATGTGAGGTATGCAACAAGAAATTCTCTGAAAAGGTTAGTTTAGGTAGGCATTTGTTATTTCACGCCGGTGAGAAACCTTTTGCGTGTGAAATATGCAACAAAAAATTCGCCCAAAAGAGTAATTTAAGCATGCATTTGTTAATTCATACTGGTGAAAAACCTGCCACTTGTGAAATATGCAACAAGAAATTCTCACGTAAGAATTATTTACGCAAGCATCTGCTAATTCATACTGGTGAGAAACCTTTTGCGTAAGTTGGTTGTGTTTATTACGGCCAATTGTACGAATAATATAAGCCGACAGGGATAGAATACCCTCCGTGAGGGTCTATCTAAAGGAACCTAACCCTATAACGTAAGGAAATCCAAAGTTCGAAAAAATATCTTAAAACTCCGAACGATTAGGCCGACTGGGCAGATTGGCTTCCGTCTACCTGTTTCGAGCATAGAACTTCACAGCCTCTGTGTGATATAAACAAAGATTTTTTGTAATATAACAAGGAAGGTCTCCATACGGGCATACTCAGAAAAATCTGAAAAAATTACAGAATGTTCTTCTCATATAGTTATATATGTTTATAAAAAAAATTTCGGCGGAACCTCCTTATAACGTCCGTAAAAAATAATAATAAATTCGTTTCTTTGGCGATTTATCTCCAGTTGGCGAAAAAACGAAATTTTGAAAAATACGCTTTTACGCTTCGAATACTTTTTAAAGAAAAAACTTTCTATGTTCAATTTATTTAAATAAGTTTAGTTTAAGTAATTTTAGTTTTGCATTTTTACTTTACTTTAAGTGTAATTTTGTCATATACGTTTATATGTACTTATAACAAAATGAAATTAATATATTTTATCATTTAAAACACAATTTAAATTGATTCAAATTGTTCCAAATTGAAAAATACACTGTTAAAAATCTGCTGCATTTTGATGCAACGCACACCCTTGCTTGTATAGAAAACGGTTACTTGGCCGTGAAATGGAGCTTTCTCATTGGTTGGAATAGAGATATTATATACAAGCGGTGGAGTGCGTTGCAACAAAATGCAGCAGATTTTTAACAGTGTATGACACGGTCAATTCACAGTGCTATGGAGCATTCTCATTGGTCAGAAGAGAGATATTCTATAAAAGTAGTGGAGTGACGTTGCAGATTTTTAACAGTAAAGTCAATTAAAATCAATTTTCAGATTCGTTAAAATCGTCTGCTTTTGGCGAGGAAATGCACTGCTCGCCAAATCCCGCATCGCTTTCAGCTTTTCACGCCAATTATTCCAAACTATTTTATTTTTTTACATATCTAATAATGTAATTCCGCCGCTAATTTTCACTGATCCTTTATTACCTACATGAGTAGTTTAATTCGTATTTTTTTCAAAAAATTCTGAGTATGCCCCCAATGGAGACCTTCCTTGTAAGTATTAAATTTGCTGTTAATTAATTTTTTAATAGTAGACGCTGAATATTCTAATACTATGAAAATGGCATTTCATGTCACTTAAATGAATTATTGACCAACGAAATATTTGAAATTTAAAGTAGTATATTTATATTAGATGTGTGACCATCTCCTATGACCAAAAAATTTTTATTTTGATACTGCTTCATAATTTTTTTTTTCAAAAAATCTTACATTTTTTTACATAATATACATTTAAATGTTTATAATATTCTATAATGATTGAGGATATTCTTTTTAAAAGACTCACGTTAAGCAGGATTTCACTTAATAAATTCTTTGACTGTAAAACTGACTTTTTTAAAAACTAAAAAATATATGTTTCTTTAAAATTCTACTATTCCGGATTCCTTCCGTTATATCAAAAATAAAATATAATTATTTGTCGAAAAAACTACTTATGCCTTTCATATACGGATTATTATTTCATAAATTAATAAAAAGTTGAAAAAGTTGAAAAATAGCGATAAAAAGTTTGGTAAAATGCGTTTAAAAAGTTTGCTGCTTCATTTAATTGAGTCTCTTAGAAAATTTTCTGACTTTTTTAAAAGTATTTAAGCCTTGATTGAATTGTCTCTTGCATGCCTGTGCTTTAATTCTCGTTATTTACTTGGATTTCCACGTAGTTCTAACTGAGGGTTCGTATGATGCATTCATTATATAAAATAAATTATGTAGTGTTTATAGTTGTTCAAAAGAGCACTTTTAATAATTACATCATATTGCGATCTGTGTCTAAAAATCGTTAGTGGTATATTTTACACTGTTTCAAGTATTTACTTAATGAAATTTAGTGTGAATTTTTAAGGTGCATTGAAATAAGTATTTTGCATATTTGGTTCTAGAAACTATTTATTATTAATTTACATATAATTATTTAGCCCAAGGCACAATAATTAATCCATGTTTATGCAAATGGAAGATGTTCTGAAGTGATATTGAAGAACTTCACTATTGTCTTATATATTTTTATGGTGAAACAAGAACTGTCCTTTTATTTAGAATTAATTTGAAATCATTTTTAAATACACTAATTGTCATTCACTCGGTGAAATGTACTTTTTATATCTTATTTTATTTTCTTTGCAGCGTGTATATATTTTGAAATAAAACATGACTTAAAATTAATTTCATTTTCATTGTGTATTTTTTTATTTTATTATAATAATCATTCTAATTTTACAACATTTCTTTTTTCACTAGATTTCGGTTCTAGCGTACTTCAGAGCCATTCTTGAAGTGATATTGAAGACCTTCACTGTTGTTTTATATATTTTTATAGTAAAACAGGAACTGTCATTTTATTTAGAATTAGTTTAAAATCATGTTTAAATAATACTAATTGTCATTCACTCGGTGATATGTTCTTTTCATATTTTATCCTATTTTCGAATGCAGCGTTTATATATCTTGAAATAAAACATTGCTTAAAATTAATTTCACTTTCATTGTGTACTTCTTAATTTTATAATAATAATTTTAATTTTGCAGCATTTCTTTTTTCATTAGAATTGTGTTTTAGCGTACTTCAGAATCATTCTGATTGGCTCTCTAGATTTATGTATGGACACGGCCAGACAATCAATCATCATTTGCACATGTCCGGATGTTTGTTTTCAGCTATTTCAATTCTCATAATATATGAGTTTGATTTGAATGACCTATTTTTATTTTTAGATGGTGAAACTGATATTTACTACTTAAAAGAATTAGAAAAATACCATTATAATGATAACCCATAGCATTTCTATACTAAAACTTTTTTTGACAAAACCTTTTAAAATGAAGACTGTTTCATAAATTTTAAATACTTTTTTAAATAGAAGTTTATAAAACAAAAATATCATTTATATTTAAAATGCTTTATTACTTATAAATAAACTGTTTACTTTCAACAGATTGTATGTCTATATGTATTTAATACTGCAGTTGCAGGGGTAATTTCTACTTCTAAAGCGTAAAAAAAATTACATTTTAATTTTTATGGGGTTGAAAGGAGGAGATGATTTCGTTCTGATTCATCCCCTTAATTTGTAATTACTTACACCTTTATGAAACACATTTCAAAATTCTGCATTCAGTGCTTAAAAAAATACTTTCATGATTTTTTTTCTTTTTTTTTTCATTAATTTAATGCCACCATAGTTGAAATTTTTCATTTTAACATATGTTGGATTTCTAATGCAAATAAATTAATTTAGTAGTATCATTAAATTTCCATTTTTTCGGTCTGATTAGCGGACGAAAAATAAACCAGCCGATTGAAATTTCCCTATAAATAATATATGTATAAGCATATTTTTTATGTATCAGAATTTTATACCAGCCGCATTCATGATAAGAATTGGGAAGGATTAAAAGTTCAGGAAAAATCCTTTTAATATCAAAAATATATTACCATATTAGCTTTTATAGAAATATTGTCATGAATCATTTGTATATGTTCCTCATAATCACAATTATTAATAAAATTACGATTACTTACTTCATGTAAAGAAATAACTAAATGGAAATTCCATCAAATATGTCTCTATAATAATAAAATTTAAACAATTTTTTTTTATTATTATACTTTATTTAGGAGATAAATATGTTATTAACACACGTTACATACAACTGAAATCTAAACTGTTGAGTATATTCTATGGGATATTTCCAGAAAAAAAATAATTTGGCAGGTAAGCATGTAGCAGGAGTTGAAATATTGAAGATACTGCAATATCCTTAAAATCTGCATCTATCCACTAGAAACAAGGAATAAATTACTTGAAATGGGTGTGGTATCAGAGCTGATGAATATATTTTGCAGAAGTAAACTTTTTTCGTCGAAAAATAGCCCAACTGAAGAGCATGTAGGAAAAAGTTGAAGCATTGAAAATACAACAAAGTCATTGAAATCTGCTTGCATCCACTAGGAATTACAGTTAACTAGTATGCTAATTAAATTTAATCAAAGTAAAGCTTTTTTTAAATAAGTGTATTTCACTTGGCAATCGATGACATATTTTTTAATCGTCATGTGACGAGTAGCAATAGCTAATTTTCATTTTTAAAAGAGCAATTTCCACATGAAACAATAAAAAAAAAGGAGGAGGGAACCAAAATATAAAGTTAAACATTTAAAAAATTACTTTTATTTGAAATTTGCGTTTAACAAAACGTGAAAATAAAAGATTAATGCCAATTGAAATACATTCAAAAGTACCGGATTTAAATAACTTTTTAAGTTGAAGTAAAATAAAAATAAACGGTCATGTGCAAGTATTACTCACGCTCAGAGGGTTCCGCAAAATAAACATACGAATTATTAACAGTATTGTATTATTATATTATTATTATTATTATTATTATATTAATTATTATATTATATTATACTATTATTATTATTTATATTTTATTATTATTATATATAGCATTATTGAATGTGTCAATACCAAAATTTTCTTTTATCTCATATGTACATCTTAATTTTTCAAAAATTAGCTACACATGTTAATATTTTAATATTAATTCAATCTATATCAACTATGATTTTGAAGTTAAATTTCTGCTTTAGTCAATTAATCGAAGTAAATCGAGTTAATGTGGATCATGATAGTTATTAAAATTAATAGTTGTCCCTTATTCTGTTATTATCAGCTGTTTGAAAATAATCTGCTTAGATGGACCTGAATTTCCGTCTCTGCACGAGTCGATATACAATACAACAAAGCAGACTCAAGATAGTAGACTTGAGACGACTTTGTATTAGTAGAACACCTTTGCTCAGTTTCTCAAGAATGGTAAAACGTGAAATCCGACTTCCAGTAGTCTGTTCTGTCTGCCTTACGATTTCTCCAGCTGTCTGCTCCCGAAATAAAATCCCTGTAAAAATATCTTTTCTCTTGTAGGACAATATAACAGTCCTCCACTGCAGGTGTTTCTTGTGGGCGACCACTGCTGAAGGTTTCGACAGCTTTTTCCATTGTTTGAAATACACTCCAGGCTCCTGAAACGATGCTGTGAGCTATATCGAACTATTCGGCCGCCCGTGTCACACTTCTACCTTCTTTCAACTTCCCGTGATTCGATCTCGTGTAAGGTCTTCCATATGACATCTCCTGTATTGCCTTATGATCATATCACACAATAATAGCAAAAATACATCTTTGAAATCAATTTAAACAGTTCAATACATTTCACCATGTTTCTGAAAGGCCACCGCCTCTATGCTTTATCCACTTAGCTTCGCCACCTTTTACATCATATGCCATATATGGGCATGTCCTACTGCGCTTGTTTCAGGTCTGTGTCCTTATTGATCTTTCACTTTGTTCTGTTGTCTTTTTCGGCTTTTATGCCGTTCTTAATTTTTACACAGCAGTGCGTTTATATAAATATAAAAAAATTACTTCTTTTTTATATAAAAATAAATTAATGGCTTCTTTATAGTAAATAAATTGTATTTACAAGGGAAATATATTTGTATAGGGGAAACTAAGGAGAGTTAACCCACTTTTTACAAATTGGTTTTTATTTTTTAAATATAGAACCTAAAATAAGGCTTTATATATCATTTTATTCGTTGTGCAATCAGTTATCAAAAGAAAAAATTGCTATTTAAGAGTAGTATATAAGAAACTTGAAAAAGGAATTATTTTATTCATAAAAAAAATTGGTCAAGAGTCCTCATATTTTGTAAGTTTGACCCAAAAATGTGAGGATGGACCCACTTTAGTCATATTGAAATACACGTTAAGAGAAATAAAATCAGTTTTATAAAATCAAAATAACTGCATGCTACATGCTTTAATTATAAGAAAAATATTTTTAATAAATGATCTTTCAAGAAACCTGTTTGGAGTTTATCGCAAGTCATAGGGAATTGCATGTTAAACAGGATTACATCTGAGCAGGTATAATTTAGAGATGGAAAATATAATTAATTTGGATTAAAATATTTCACTGTTACATTCTTGAACAGATAACAGTTTCCAACAACATGTTATTTTTGTAACATGTAATTAATCGCTGTATATGATGCCAACTGATATTTTAGTAAGAAATCATTCATTAAAAATACTTGAAATACTTTTTTGGAAGTAAGTATAGACGCCGTTTTCCATTAAAGTGAATTCACATCATTAAATTAGTTTGTGTTTAAAAACTTAAGTTGTGCAAAACAAAAATTTACCTAACTATGAATGTATGAACTTTTTGCATTTTCCGCGAGTTTTATCCCACTTAAAACATTTTCCATTTACCGTGACTAAAACATTGAAGATTAAAAAAACTGAAAGTATTATAACTCAATAAGTTTTGTAAGAATCAATTTTTACAATAAGTAACATTCAAGTCAGTGAGAATCAATTTTTACTGTTTATTTGTTAGAACATGGAAGAAGATTTTCTAAATGAAATTTATGATGAAACCAGACAATGTATAAAATTCGGAATTTCTTAAAAATTTAGATACATTCGAACCTCGTTAACGTAATTAATTCTCAAGGGTACTCAAAATATTGTTCATGTTAACAGTAATTCGAGGGTACTCAAAATATTGTACATGTTAACAGTAATTCAATGGTACTCAAAATATTGTTCATGTTAACAGTAATTCATGTTATCAGTATCGAATCTTTGTATTCATTAAGCGTGTTCATGGTTAACGACGTTAAAGTGTATTATAACATAAATCAATTTTTAAATGATGCAGAAAAAAATGTAAAAGATTTTTGTAACTGGAACTACACCTCTAAAACTAAAGGTTATTAGCTATGGCTAAACAATAATAAGAGATACCCTGTATAACAATAGACACAACTTTAAAAGCTCAATCGTTAAAAAAAGGCAAAATTTGAACCAAGGCTTCATTGCAACCATATCTATCAAGCATATGTAAAGTGAATCCCATAATACGAAAACATTTTTTTGGCACTTTTAAGAAAATTCAATTCATCCAAATATTTTTTTTACGTACAAATTTCTTACGCATGTTTTTCAAATTAATTACTAATAGACCGGTATAACCGACCGTATTAAAACTAATAGACCGGAAAGTGGCAGCACAGACAAACCCTTCATTGAGTTCATGGATGAAATTTTAGGATTGGTTAAATTTCAATTCGCATATTAAAACGCAATCTGTCTGCCAAATCATATCCTGAAAACCCCGATTTTAAATGTTGACACGTAGGTTTACCATTGTGTTTTTTCTGCTCGCAGTCCTTCATATCTTCATAACTTTGGTTGCAGAAAAGCATAACGGTAAACTTACGTGTCGCTAAAATTCGCTAAAATTGGGTTTTCCGATATTTTACTCCAAGAAATGACTTGGCAGACCGATTGCATTTTAATATGCGAATCGAGGTTTAACTAATCCTCAAATTTCATCCGTGAACTTTATGAGGTAATTGTCTGTACTGTCGCTTCCCAGTTTATATGTTTCCTCAAAAAATTTACAATGCTATTTTCTTTCTCCCTTCTTTTCAGTAAAATAAAAACACGGAAAATAAGCTTTCCATCTCTTATTTTTTTAACTGGAATAATGAAAAAAAAATAATAAATAGAAATCAAATTATTCTTGTCTCTCCTCACTAGAAAAAAAAATCTAGCAACAGAAAGCTCCTCTCCCAAATTTGAATATTTAAAAGAAAAAGAATATTCAAAGAAACCAACATCTTCCAAGCATAGGGCCAAAATTAGCCTTTTTTTTTCTTTGTACCCACGGTAAACATGAATTTTAGCATCCCACCCTATAAAGCTTAAATTTACAAAAGATAATTTTGCTAAGTTTCAAATAGCTGACATTTAAATATAATAAAATATGTTGTATGTAATCAGTTTTGTCAAATATAAATTCATTAAAACTCTGAAAATGGAATAAAAAAACATTCCGTTTTATATAGGATACTTATAATACTATATCATTTTTAGATTCCAAACAACACTATTTTTAATGATATCCTGATAAACACAAACTTGAGAAATATCGATAAACAAAATCTTCATTTGGCACGCCCCCCCCCCCCCCCCTTTAGTTTCGGCCCTGGCAAGGCGAATGCTGTCCAAAGAATCTACACACCTTTACACTGCAGAAAAGTTCTACGCATATCCATTGCCCGAACCAGACATTATAATCTTCCTTTCCATTAAAGAGAAAAAAAAACGCGAAATCTTCTTTCTTGTTTCGTTGCGAAATACGCTGTCCACTCATATAGTCCCCCAAAATAGTATATAACTACACAACAAACTGGAGTTATTTTAAGTTTTATCCGTGATCCGTGATTTTATAACGTTGAAGAGTAAAACAAACTTTTGTTTCATACCGATTACTTGAAATAAAATAACAGTCAAATTATAAACGATAACAGAAACTGCAACAGATAACCAGGGACGTAGCTTTAGGGGGGGGGGAGCCTCCCCTCCCAAGATAAATGTAGAAAATATTAAAAAAAAAGCAATCAAAAATGGCATTTCGAACCGATTTTTCCGAAGCGGGAGATCTGGGAACGCAAAAAAGGGTCATACTGATAAGGTTTGTTTATAACTCAAATTCTAATGAATTGAGTGTAAAAAGACATCACACGGCACCTTATACGTCTCTTCAAGAATCCCCTCAGCAAGTTTCATGTTTCTACTTTTAAAAATGTGTCTGAAATTGTATCGGAAAATTTCGAGCTGTTGAAGGTGGAAAAGCGTTTTTTCGAATACGCCCTTAAATTTGATTTATCTGAAAAATAACTGATTCAATTAACTCTATAAACATCACAATGTACCGACTGCAAAGTGAACTCTTCTATCTGAAATTCCAAAATATATGTGTATATGCAGTGGCGCACCCAGGATTAAGCTTTGGAGGGGGCTTGCATATTTTAGAGGTCTATATTTTCCTTATCTGGCCCGGTTTATCACAATATCACTCGAGTTTGGTGGGATTTTTTTTTACATTTTATTAAAAATGAACGAGATATGTCGTTCCCGTACATAAATTTGTTCTCTTGATTTGATACAGAACGAAGACTGGGGAGGGGGGGGGGCGAAGAAATCAGCGAAACCTGGGGGAGGGGCTCTAAAATTTTTGATGAGGCTGATTCTGGAGGCTTAAACCTCTTTGATAAATAAAAAGAAAATGTTGTTTTAAGTGATGAGTATTTTTAAAAATGGTGATATTTCAAATTTCATATGAAAATTTATAAATAAGAAAAAAAAATATAAAAATATTACTATTTTTCAAAGCTTTTATTTTGCAGAATCTATTAAAAATAATAAAAGTAAAATTTCATAATTTTAGAAAACTTTAAGTAGTTAGTTTAATCTTGCGGTTTGGGAGGGGCTTCAGCCCCCTTAGCTCCCACCGTGGGTGCGCCATTGTGTATATGTCTTTATTTTAAATCGAGATTGAAATGTTCTATGCATCTGAGTTTTTTGCGTCGCTAATTGCAATTGTGATAAATTACTTTTGACGAAATTTAATGATATCCGGTATTCAGCATACTATTGCTAAATTGAATATGTTGCTTAAGGGGTTAAAAATGTTTTTGTTCAAGTGATTGGATAAAGGGATTTGAAAATAATTGATTTTTCTTTTTAAAGTAGCCATTGTCAAAAGAAAGAATTAAATTTATTTTGAACGACTGTCTTTTAATGTTAAAAAGTGACAGGAAAAAAAGTATTCGTTAATGTACTGTATAATTAATAGAATAACCGTGCAACCGATTTAAAAAATGCACATTAAAAAAAATAACTACTTTAAAGTTTTGTGTTACGATTGCAGTACAATACAGGTTATTTTTTGCTTATCTGTTTTTACTGGGGAACTAAGATTATAAAAAAGAAAACGTGTTATTTCATTCTACAAAAACTGGAATATTCAGTATATTTGGTATATAGACCACCGTTACTTCCTTGAAAAAGGATCGAATGTTCATCCAGAGATTTAACATTCCTTTTTTACATAGTTCCTTTTTTACTACTATCACTACTGCTATCACTATTACTACTATCACTACTATCACTCCACCACATTGGTGGGAGTGATAGTAGTGAGCCCGATCTTGGAGGATGTCACCAGAAAAAATTGAAGGCTAAATTCAATTATATTGATCAGTAAGTTTCGGGTGGAAGCTGCGGCTTTGAAACCACTATAACTCTATTGTAATTAACTTAGTGTTCTGTATTTTTTTTTTCTTCCAAATACAATTGTTCTTATCATATCAGGAAGATGAATTTAAGGATCCAGGATTCGGGTTCTCTTCAAACATTCTACATTGCCTTTTTAGACCTTGAAAAAACAAGAGCTGGGAGAGATATTTTATCAGCTCATGTGCATGCACGCTGGAAATGGAAGTTTAATCATGGCTGCATCACTTATATCACCTAAATAATAGATGCCATTGCCATGAATAATTAACTAAACATAAAAAGTAGCATAATTACCCCCCATCTCTCCTAAAAAATGTGCAAATAATTCAAGGGCGCCAAAACATTAAAAAGGCGCCAAATTTTGGCTCTCCCCCCCCCCCCCAATAAAAATATTACGCTACGCTCCTGCAGATAACCAGAAAAGAATAAACAATACATGTTTCTCCTAGCCAATGAATGGTCGGCCATTTTACACAAAATTCCTTAACAATAAAGATAACGATAAATCTGTTATAACTATTAAAAATGAATCATCATCATGAGAAATACTTCTATTTTATGCGATAAATACGCTTTTTATAGCTGCTAAAGCAGATACACGTAAAAACAACTAATTAATTTTCATATTATGCACTATAAATTACATTCCATGATAAAACAACCAAGTTTTTTCATTATCAGTTAAGAAATTAAAAAAAAATGCATTCTATTAAGTATAATGTATAATTTTTTGTTTTTTCATTTTTTTTTTAAATTTTAGATAAGAATTTTAAAATTTAATACAGATTAAGACTCACAAAGACAGATATGTTTAATTTAAAGATATTTAGAAATATTAAAATTCTTGTAAAATTTGTACAAATTAAATAAAAATACTGTTCAAAAATACTAAATTCGCAAAACACTGTTATCTATCAAAAATAAATAAAATTAAAATACATTCTTTCTTGCAAATAAAGTAAATATGAATAATGCAAGGTCATCCATGCCCATAATATAATTTATATATATACATATACATAATTTAATTAAGAAAATTTTACACAAAAATACTTTTATACTAAATATACTGATGAAACTATTATAAGCAGGGCTGAAACTAAGGTGTTCAGAAGGGTTATGTGCCCTTAAAACGAACGCAAACAAACAAACAAACAAAAAATCAAAAGTTATTTTTTTTTTTTTTAGTATAAAAATTTTGATATGTATGAAATATAAAGGAACTCGCAAGCTAATGTTAAACCTATGGAAGCTTTCGTTTCAAATTTGTGAAAGTGAAAGTAACTTTACACATAAAAAAATCTGCAACCACAATCGAAAAAATAAATACTAACATGGTTAGAATTCAATTTCAGTTATTCTAAGCAAAAAAAAAAAAAAAAAAAAAAAAAAAAAAAAAAAAAAATCAATCTTTTAATATGCAAGTTGGAAATTTAAAAAAAGAAACGCTGAGATTTAAAATTCGCCATATACTTTTCTCGCACGAGTAGCGTAGGCTCTTATCACTCAAATTAATGTTAATCCTAAGGGAGCATTGTTTATAGTCTTCTTGCCGATGTTTTTAATTATTATTAAGTAAGTTTTATATTTAGGCCTTTTTCTTTTTCTATCTTTCTGCATCTGCGTTTGATAACTTTCAATGCACGTGAGCAAAATCCATGTTTCACCCAGGTGCAAAAAAGTGTAATTTCAGCCCTCATTATAAAGGTTACCAATGAATCATCAACATAAGTACTTCTATTTTATGGGGGGGGGAGGTGAATGTTATATAGCTGATAATATAGGTAGCATGTAAAAATGACTAATAAATTTTCATAATATGCATTATAATTTTTATTCCATTATAAAACGAACGAAATATTTTCTTAAGTTAATAAAATAATAATAAAAGAAAGATTAAAAAACTTCATTTGATTAGGTATTATATATATTTTTTCGTTCTCTTGATGTCAGATAAGAATTTTAAAACTTATTGCTGTGCGACGCACACAAAGAAATACACATTTAATGTAAAGATATTTTAAAATTATTGAAATTTAATTTTTTATAAAATGTACAGAAATGAAACAAAAACACTGATAAAAGACTTACACGAATCAGAGACAAACAGAAAAACATAAATCATAAATACTTTTCAAATAATTTGCAATGTGTTTAAAAAATATATCTTTTTTTATGTAATTCAAAATTTTACCTGGAGGGGAGAAGGGATTTAAAGGAAAAAGCCCAAATCTACCAAATGATGTCCACCTTCAACCTCGTTTTAAAATGCACAATTTTTGAAAAAAAAGGAAGAAGAAGAAGAAAAAAGCATTGCTTATTCCAGTAATCTGCATTTTTATTTTTATTTTTTCGAAATAATTGACGTTCTTCATCCAGAATTTTTGATATAAATACCCAAAAAACAAATCGAACACGCATATTTAAATTTACAAATATGACTTCAGTTTTGTTAGATATTACTATTGACCCAAACAATAATAATAATAATTATGAATATGGAACATAACAATAATAATATGGAACAATTTATTATTCCATAGCCTGGAAAAATAAATTCCCCTCTGTGACAGAACATTTACAAAACAATTTCGACGCGCGAAACTTCGCCTGGCCGTCTGCTATCCTGCTGTGACGTTAAAGGGAAAATTTTTAAGAGCGATTCCGGGCGAATCACCACAGGGGGTGCTGGGGTTAGAGTAACAATTAAGTATTGTTCACAAATGTAGATAAGGTAGGGTGTGAACAATGGTGGGGAAGGCACATTTCCAGATTCGTCCTTGCTATTATTGAAGCTATATTCTTTGAACGTCTTAAGTCGGCGGTGCCTTTTTAGAGTCCGTTTTGCAGAAACGCAGTGAGTCGGGCTTGCCTGTTTCAGAGGAAATTTTCGCTAACATCTATAGACGTTCTTGTCAGTGAGGGGGTTAATATTTAAGATATGAGAATTAGTGAAAATTAAAAAAATGTGTTAATAGTCAGTGGGTGGTAGATTCATTAGTGACCACCTTTTAAAGTGGCTGACAATGATGTTTCAAATTATTTTGACGTCGAGATAAACTATAGAGTAGTTCCATATAACGTCACAAATCGATCATTGGAGGTCAAGCAATTGTCGAAAAGCAGTTGTCATTGTTAGCTAAAGAGGATTATGGACGCGGCTAGATGTCAACCGAGCAGTTTTGATTGGCGGACGAAAAGTAAACCAGCCGATTGAAATTTCCCTATAATCATCATATATGTATAAACATATTTTTTATGTATCAGAATTTTATAAAAGCCGCATTCATGATAAGAATTGGGAAGGATTAAAAGTTCAGGAAAAATCCTTTTAATATCAAAAATATATTACTATATTATCTTTTTTAGAAATATTGTCATGAATCATTTGTATATGTTCATTATAATCACAATTATTAATAAAATTACTATTACTTACTTCATGTAAAGAAATAACTAAATGGAAATTCCATCAAATATGTCTCTACAATAATAAAATTTAAACAAATTTTTTTTTATTATACATTATTTAGGATATAAACATGTTATTAACGCACGTTACATACAACTGAAATCTAAACTGTTGAGTATATTCTATGGGATATTTCCTGAAAAAAAATTAATTTGGCAGGTGAGCATGTAGCGGGAGTTGAAATATTGAAGATACTGCAATATCCTTAAAATCTGCATCTATCCACTAGAAAAAAAGGAATAAATTACTTGAAATGGGTGTGGTATCAGAGCTGATGAATATATTTTGCAGAAGTAAACTTTTTTCTTCGAAAAATAACCCAACTGAAGAGCATGTAGGAAAAAGTTGAAGCATTGAAAATACAGCAAAATCATTGAAATCTGCTTGCATCCACTAGGAATTACAGTTAACTAGTATGCTAATTAAATTTAATCAAAATAAAGCTTTTTTTAAATAATTGTATCTCACTTGGCAATCGATGACATATTTTTTAATCGTCATGTGACGAGTAGCAATAGCTAATTTTCATTTTTAAAAGAGCAATTTCCACATGAAACAATTAAAAAAAGAAGGAGGGAACCAAAATATGAAATTAAACATGTAAAAAATTACTTTTATTTGAAATTTGCGTTTAACAAAACGTGAAAATAAAAGATAAATGCCAATTGAAATACATTCAAAAGTACCAGATTTAAATAATTTTTTAAGTTGAAATAAAGTAAAAATAAACGGTCATGTGCAAGTATCACTCACGCTCAGAGAGTTCCGCACAATAAACATACGAATTATTAACAGTATTGTATTATTATAATATTATTATTATTATATTAATTATTATATTATATTATATTATTATTATTATATATAGTATTATTATTATTATCTATCAAAACTTGCAATGTTACGATAATGCGTTGGGGTCCGTGTAAAAATATCTTTTCTAAAATATTAACTAGTTGAATGTGTCAATCCCAAAATTTTCTTTTATCTCATATGTACATTTTAGTTTTTCAAAAATTAGTTACGCATGTTAATATTTTAATATTAATTCAACTATATCAACTATGATTTTCAACTTAAATTTCTGCTTTAGTCAATTAATCGAAGTAAATCGAGTTAATGTGGATCATGATAGTTATTAAAATTGATAGTTGTCCCTTATTTTGTTATTATCAGCTGTTTAAAAATAATCCGCTTAGATGGACGCGAATTTCCGTCTCTGCACGAGCCGATAGATAATACAACGAAGCAGACTCACAATAGTAGACTTGAGACGGCTTTGTATTAGAACACCTTTGGTCAGTTTCTCAACAACGGTAAAACGTGAAATCCGACTTCCAGTAGTCTGTTCTGTCTGCCTTACGATTTCTCCAGCTGTCTGCTCCCTGAAATAAAATCCCTGTAAAAATATCTTTTCGCTTGTAGGACAATATAACAGTCCTCCACTGCAGATGTTTCTTGTGGGCGACCACTGCTGAAGGTTTCGACAGCTTTTCCCATTGTTTGAAATACACTCCAGCCTCCTGAAATGATGCTGTGAGCTATATCGAACTATTCGGCCGCCTGTGTCACACTTCTACCTTCTTTCAACTTCCCAATGATTCGATCTCGTGTAAGGTCGTCCATATGACATCTCCTGTATTGCCTTATGGTCATATCACACAATAATAGCAAAAATACATCTTTGAAATCAATTTAAACAGTTCAATACATTTCACCATGTTTCTGAAAGGCCACCGCCTCTGTGCTTTATCCACTTAGCTTCGCCACCTTTTACGTCATATGTCATATATGGGCATGTCCTACTGCGCTTGTTTCAGGTCTGTGTCCTTATTGATCTTTCACTTTGTTCTGTTGTCTTTTTCGGCTTTTATGCTAATTTATCTACTCCGTTCTTAATTTTTACACAGCAGTGCATTTATATAAATATAACAAGAAAGAAAAATCATGCGTTAAGCATAGATTATGAAGCACTTTTCAACACTTAATGAAATCTTTAACAAAACTTTGTTATTTAGGGAAATAAAAGTGTATAGCCAAATATACCCAAATATGTATTCCAGTACTTTTGAACAGCTCTGTATTTCATATGTCAGTTGATATAATGGGAAAATTTAGTTTAGCAAGAAAATACCCAGTAGCTTGAAATTTCTTTTTCAGCCTTTCATACTATTAGATGGAAACATACTTGAATACTTTTGTTCAGCCCTGTAGTTTACATTGTACCTTTATTACACGTCAGCATTAGACTAAAATTCATTGTAAACTAAAACACTTTTAAAACAACTGAAATCACATTCTCATAAATTATCATCCATAGGCGTCCATGTACCAAATTCTTTGCGTGGCCCTGTATATCCTTTTATCTATATTCTGCAAACATTTCTCAGTAAATTGAATGAAGCTCAGCGTAAAAATGCATAGCTTATTTAAGAACCACGTTTAAATAATTTACGCTCATATTCAGTAACGTTGGTGAGCTCTTTTGGGTAGCCATGTATATCAACTATAACATTTATACACACCATATAATGTGCATATATTTAGCGAAATATAAACGCGAATATCATAATTAAAATGCATTTCATCCCTCCATCAGCCATCATCGGACACATATACGGTACTTCGGAAAGAATATACTATTTGAAATCTTTTGTATGGCCCTGTAAATGCTATGTACTTCATATTATGCATGACAGTAGCGTATAATTTATATTAAGCTTCAGTGACCTATATCAATTTTATTATAGATGAAACAGCTTAATATATTTAAAATATGTCACACACAGTTCCTCCTTTAACCATTATCTAATGGAATTCTTTTGTGTGGCCATGTAAATGAATAATAGCTACATTTTCACCTTATATTTTATAGAATGCATATTTTAATATGTTTGACAGGGTATAACATCTTTAAAATTCCTTTGAAACGATTTTTCCATATAGGCCGTAATGTAATGGGAAACTTTTGATTCGCCCTGTAGATAAACTAATCATGGTAGAAACTTAGTTTTCAATAGGGTTCGTGCTAGGGTAAACGTCAATAACGTCCTAAAATTTCATGGCAATCCGAGTATATTAACGATTTTTCCCTATAGGCCGTAATGTAATGGGAAACTTTTGATTCTCTCTGTAGATAAACTAATCATGGTAGATACTTCATTTTCAATAGGTGTCGTGCTAGGGTAAACATCAATAACGTATAAAAATTTCATAGCAATCCGAGTATATTTACGGGAGTTAGAGCGCGGACAGACGGACAGACGGCCATCCGGCCAGACGGACAGACAAACCGAATTCATAAGCACTTTTCAACTTTGTTGGAAAGTGCTAAAAAAATTACTTCTTTTTTATATAAAAATAAATTAATGGCTTCTTTATAGTAAATAAATTGTATTTACAAGGGAAATATATTTGTATAGGGGAAACTAAGGAGAGTTAACCCACTTTTTACAAATTGGTTTTTATTTTTTAAATATAGAACCTAAAATAAGGCTTTATATATCATTTTATTCGTTGTGCAATCAGTTATCAAAAGAAAAAATTGCTATTTAAGAGTAGTATATAAGAAACTTGAAAAAGGAATTATTTTATTCATAAAAAAAATTGGTCAAGAGTCCTCATATTTTGTAAGTTTGACCCAAAAATGTGAGGATGGACCCACTTTAGTCATATTGAAATACACGTTAAGAGAAATAAAATCAGTTTTATAAAATCAAAATAACTGCATGCTACATGCTTTAATTATAAGAAAAATATTTTTAATAAATGATCTTTCAAGAAACCTGTTTGGAGTTTATCGCAAGTCATAGGGAATTGCATGTTAAACAGGATTACATCTGAGCAGGTATAATTTAGAGATGGAAAATATAATTAATTTGGATTAAAATATTTCACTGTTACATTCTTGAACAGATAACAGTTTCCAACAACATGTTATTTTTGTAGCATGTAATTAATCGCTGTATATGATGCCAACTGATATTTTAGTAAGAAATCATTCATTAAAAATACTTGAAATACTTTTTTGGAAGTAAGTATAGACGCCGTTTTTCATTAAAGTGAATTCACATCATTAAATTAGTTTGTGTTTAAAAACTTAAGTTGTGCAAAACAAAAATTTACCTAACTATGAATGTATGAACTTTTTGCATTTTCCACGAGTTTTATCCCACTTAAAACATTTTCCATTTACCGTGACTAAAACATTGAAGATTAAAAAAACTGAAAGTATTATAACTCAATAAGTTTTGTAAGAATCAATTTTTACAATAAGTAACATTCAAGTCAGTGAGAATCAATTTTTACTGTTTATTTGTTAGAACATGGAAGAAGATTTTCTAAATGAAATTTAGGATGAAACCAGACAATGTATAAAATTCGGAATTTCTTAAAAATTTAGATACATTCGAACCTCGTTAACGTAATTAATTCTCAAGGGTACTCAAAATATTGTTCATGTTAACAGTAATTCGAGGGTACTCAAAATATTGTTCATGTTAACAGTAATTCAATGGTACTCAAAATATTGTTCATGTTAACAGTAATTCGAGGGTACTCAAAATATTGTTCATGTTAACAGTAATTCAATGGTACTCAAAATATTGTTCATGTTAACAGTAATTCATGTTATCAGTATCGAATCTTTGTATTCATTAAGCGTGTTCATGGTTAACGACGTTAGAGTGTATTATAACATAAATCAATTTTTAAATGATGCAGAAAAAAATGTAAAAGATTTTTGTAACTGGAACTACACCTCTAAAACTAAAGGTTATTAGCTATGGCTAAACAATAATAAGAGATACCCTGTATAACAATAGACACAACTTTAAAAGCTCAATCGTTAAAAAAAGGCAAAATTTGAACCAAGGCTTCATTGCAACCATATCTATCAAGCATATGTAAAGTGAATCCCATAATACGAAAACATTTTTTTGGCACTTTTAAGAAAATTCAATTCATCCAAATATTTTTTTTACGTACAAATTTCTTACGCATGTTTTTCAAATTAATTACTAATAGACCGGTATAACCGACCGTATTAAAACTAATAGACCGGAAAGTGGCAGCACAGACAAACCCTTCATTGAGTTCATGGATGAAATTTTAGGATTGGTTAAATTTCAATTCGCATATTAAAACGCAATCTGTCTGCCAAATCATATCCTGAAAACCCCGATTTTAAATGTTGACACGTAGGTTTACCATTGTGTTTTTTCTGCTCGCAGTCCTTCATATCTTCATAACTTTGGTTGCAGAAAAACATAACGGTAAACTTACGTGTCGCTAAAATTCGCTAAAATTGGGTTTTCCGATATTTTACTCCAAGAAATGACTTGGCAGACCGATTGCATTTTAATATGCGAATCGAGGTTTAACTAATCCTCAAATTTCATCCGTGAACTTTATGAGGTAATTGTCTGTACTGTCGCTTCCCAGTTTATATGTTTCCTCAAAAAATTTACAATGCTATTTTCTTTCTCCCTTCTTTTCAGTAAAATAAAAACACGGAAAATAAGCTTTCCATCTCTTATTTTTTTAAATGGAATAATGAAAAAAAAAATAATAAATAGAAATCAAATTATTCTTGTCTCTCCTCACTAGAAAAAAAAATCTAGCAACAGAAAGCTCCTCTCCCAAATTTGAATATTTAAAAGAAAAAGAATATTCAAAGAAACCAACATCTTCCAAGCATAGGGCCAAAATTAGCCTTTTTTTTTTCTTTGCACCCACGGTAAACATGAATTTTAGCATCCCACCCTATAAAGCTTAAATTTACAAAAGATAATTTTGCTAAGTTTCAAATAGCTGACATTTAAATATCATAAAATATGTTGTATGTAATCAGTTTTGTCAAATATAAATTCATTAAAACTCTGAAAATGGAATAAAAAAACATTCCGTTTTATATAGGATACTTATAATACTATATCATTTTTAGATTCCAAACAACACTATTTTTAATGATATCCTGATAAACACAAACTTGAGAAATATCGATAAAAAAAATCTTCATTTGGCACGCCCCCCCCCCTTTAGTTTCGGCCCTGGCAAGGCGAATGCTGTCCAAAGAATCTACACACCTTTACACTGCAGAAAAGTTCTACGCATATCCATTGCCCGAACCAGTCATTATAATCTTCCTTTCCATTAAAGAGAAAAAAAAACGCGAAATCTTCTTTCTTGTTTCGTTGCGAAATACGCTGTCCACTCATATAGTCCCCCAAAATAGTATATAACTACACAACAAACTGGAGTTATTTTAAGTTTTATCCGTGATCCGTGATTTTATAACGTTGAAGAGTAAAACAAACTTTTGTTTCATACCGATTACTTGAAATAAAATAACAGTCAAATTATAAACGATAACAGAAACTGCAACAGATAACCAGGGACGTAGCTTTAGGGGGGGGGGGAGCCTCCCCTCCCAATATGTTCAGGTAGTAGGGCGCCAAAGAAGGTTTAATTGCGCCGTTAGGCGCCCGGAAAAAAGGCTTTGTTGGTAGTAATAAATAATTACTAGCAAAAGCCATGCTTTGTTTGGATCCGCGAAGCATTATTTTATAAATAATATATTTGAAAGTAACAATATTTTTAATATAATTTTTGCATCTTTATTAAACAAAAACGTTATTTTATGTTTTGGCGCATTTTAATTCTACAAATGTAAGTTCAGCCAAATAACTATCAATTTCCTAGGAATTTTTTATTTATGATGTAAGACTGGCATTAAAAAATATTTTCGAAGCAAACTTTTACAAAATATTTTTAAATTTTCAACTAAAAATTCTTTTAAAATTTTTTTTACAATTTCTAGTAGCCACTGGTGTTTTTTAAAGTTGTTTGAAATAGGCATGTTTCCAATCTTTGTAATTAACATCAAATAATTTTTGATAGCTATTTTAGAATAATATATTTGAAGAGAGCTTGAAGAATGTTACTTCTTCAAAATCCTATTTTCTGGAAAAACATTTGAAATCTGCTCTCGTCGATACTATGAATTTTTAACTGTAAAACTTTTTATTCTAATTTCTTCGTTTTTATACATGTTAGTGCATGAGAATTTTTGATATTGTAGAATTTTTCGTAAGGAAAATTTCTATTGAATGCTTAATTTTGAAGGATTTTCACTCTTGACAACGTTACGTGCGTTTTTAAGCCAACTGGTGCCTGTATATCCTCAATATCTACAACTGCTTCATTTAATGTTAAACCTTGGGATTTATGAATTGTAACAGCAAAAGCTAACTGCAGAAGAAACTCTTTCCTTGAGCAATTTATGCTTCCATTTTTCTAGAATTCAATTATTGGGGGAATTGGTACGCACCAATTCTTATAAGTTAAATTACTGTAGTATTCAAATTTATCCATGATTATTCGCGATATCTGGTCTGGTGGCTTGTGATTTTCTTTAATACGTGCAACAAAGTCTAAGTCGCGTTCACTAAACACTTCTCGGTCCACAAATAAGAACGTAACATTACTTTCGATACAAATGATAAAGTCAGAAATGGTTGAAGTCCATTTGTCATTTCTGAATCGGGAAACTTTTCCTTTAGTACATTTATAAAGAGCTTGAATCGAGGCAACACGTTCACGCAATTCTTTTAATTTTTCATTTATATAACAAATTTAACAATTAATTTTATTTGTTTACAATTATTTTGTTGCCACTTTACAAAAAAAAAAAAAAAAAAAAAAAAAAAAAAACACAGTACAAAATTTTTAAAATTTTAAGTGTCATCTGTACAAACGATTTTGCTGAATAATGAAAACATATTTTATTTATTAAATTAATCACGATTCTATCTATAATTACTTACTCAATGATTTATAATTTTTTTCTGAAAATATACGCGTTTCATTTTTTATTTATTTGCTAAAATGCGTCCGTATTGGAAATGCATGTAAAATAAATTAATTAAAATAATATTTTTTTAACGTTTTACTGTAAAAAAAAAATTATATTCTGCAAATCTACAGATCATATTTTATTTTGGTGTTTAATTTGAAGCCAAAATATTGAATAGTTTTTTTGCAAAGTGTACGACAAATTGTAATTTGAGTGGCCTAGTAGAGGATTCGCTTCGCTCATCCTAATAAAATAACTTAATTTGAAATGTAAAATTACAAAATAAATTACTATTCACTTACAAAACATGAAAAAGGCACTTATTTTTAGACTTGTTTCTACCTCTATTCCTCCACTCCTATCCCGAAGAAAATTTATGCATCAAAAATAAAAAATTTCAAAAACAGGCTTGTAATGAATTCCAGGATAAATATACAGTTATTTCCTTCTTATAGTAGTTGTTGGTCACCCTTAGAAATAGATAGAAAGGGAAAAGAAGTGTAGAAAGACTGTAGTGCGTTTGAATGGTTCTATAATATGTTTTAGTAGTAGGGCGCCACAAAAGGTTTGTTAAAGGTTTTTGTCAGTCAGGCACCTAAAAAAAGAGGGTTTCAAGAAGGACGCCATGGAAGGTTTAAAGACGCCGTTAGGTACCTAAAATTTTTATTATTATTATGGCATTCTTAGATTATTTTTTACACACACACAAAAAAAGGAAAAAGAAAAAATAATGAAATAGCAGTAACATGATTTGAAATTCATATTATTGTAAATTTATAAGAAAATAAATTATGGTTTCAAAAAAATATAGGCAATCCATTACATTTGAGACATTTTAAAATTACTACTAGGCGCTATCCCCAGTGCGAAAACAAGAACACATACCGGAAATGGACATTGTTCGATCACTACATGTAATGTGATTTTTCGGAGAAAAGCTCTCCCCTTATTCCAATTCAAGGTTGGTGGTCCTCGACAGGATCATCTGACCTTAATTATTTTAACTCTCATCTTATGTGCTTCCTTGTGCGAGGTTAAATAATTTCCGGGCGTCACCTACAGTCCTTGTTGTCCAGTGTCTAGTGTTGTCAGATTGTACTGAAGCTAATAACGCGACTTTTCAAAACTAGCGATTTTTTTCGTTCAATTTTTAAAATAAAAATAAAAAGCTGTCTTTCGTAGTCGTCCAGAGAGAAAAAATTCAGTCATGAATGATGACTGAAATAAAACATAAAAATAAAAAACCAGGAACAAAAGAGAAAAAGAAGTTATGAAGCGGAGAAATGACGCAAATTTATGAAAAAGTGGATGAAAAACGATGATGCAGTCGAAGGTAATAAATGTACATATTTTCCTTTAATTAAGCATGTTCTTAAAGTATAATGTTTATATTTCTGACGCAATTGTGAGTTCATTTATTATCAATCATTGCTATTATTATAGGAAAAAAATCTAATAGCATTCTCACTTTTCCGGTAAATTTAAGTTTTAATGATTTTTATTATTTATTTCCTAAACAGATAGCTATTTTTTGATTAATGGTGATTTCTGAAACTTTTACATTATTAATAATCGACCTAGTTTTAACCCAGGACTGGGCAGGAATGAAACTTTCCCCCAAATTAAAAGAAATATATGTTTAAGGGTGTACTCGAAAACATGCTTTTCTACCTTCAACAAATCGAAATTTTCTGATAGATTTTCAGGCTCATTTTTAAAAATAGAAAAATGAAACTTGTTGCAGTGATTTTTGAAGAGATGTACAAGGTGCCGTATGATCTTATTTTTCGCTCCATTTATTAGAATTTGATTGATAAACAATCATTGCTTCAGCATGGTTCTTTTTTTCGTCTCCAGGTCTTCCGCTTCGGAAATTTCGGTTCACAACGCTCACTTTGACAGCATTTTTCACACTATTTTCTGCCTTTATCAAAATATCAAGATTTACGGCTACTTGTATAGTTTCTGAATAAGAGAATCTGTCAGTCTGATGAATTTGAGAGCAAAAATGAATTCAAAATTAAATACGAAAATAAGCAGTTTGGATCGGAATACACCATTACTTACAAATGTTTTTCGAAAAAGCAATCGATCATAGTAAGATGCAATCGAATGGAACCAAACAAATATTCAGTTTTACATGATTTATTATTATTATTATTCTTTAGGTTTTTGGTATCCACATATTGCATTTTCACAGATTTTATTTTATAAAACACTTTTTAAAAAATTGTAACATTATAGTTAAAAATGCATTGTTTATGATCAAGTGGTACTGATTTCATTCTTGCAGGGGTTACTGATCATGTGGTAAAAAAATGTTTTTCAAAAACATTTTCAACTGAACAATATTTTTTTTGTTTTTGTCTCTATTTTTGTTTTATAATATGATTCCTAAATATAATTTTGTTATGTTTTATCAATTGTACATATACATTTCAAGTTATTGTCACTCTTCTGGTCGGTCTTTTTTCTGCCTTGCGGTGGACATTACAGCTTAAGGGTATATTTCGATTCAAATTGCTTATTTTCCGATTTATTTTTTAATTCATTTTTGCTGTCAAATACACCAAACTTTCAAAATCTCTTATTTGGAAAGTACTCAAGGTGCCGTGATTGCCGATTCTTTGATAAATGTAGAAAATATTTAAAAAAAAGCAATCAAAAATGGCATTTCGAACCGATTTTTCCGAAGCGGGAGATCTGGGAACGCAAAAAAGGGTCATACTGATAAGGTTTGTTTATAACTCAAATTCTAATGAATTGAGTGTAAAAAGACATCACACGGCACCTTATACGTCTCTTCAAGAATCCCCTCAGCAAGTTTCATGTTTCTACTTTTAAAAATGTGTCTGAAATTGTATCGGAAAATTTCGAGCTGTTGAAGGTGGAAAAGCGTTTTTTCGAATACGCCCTTAAATTTGATTTATCTGAAAAATAACTGATTCAATTAACTCTATAAACATCACAATGTACCGACTGCAAAGTGAACTCTTCTATCTGAAATTCCAAAATATATGTGTATATGCAGTGGCGCACCCAGGATTAAGCTTTGGAGGGGGCTTGCATATTTTAGAGGTCTATATTTTCCTTATCTGGCCCGGTTTATCACAATATCACTCGAGTTTGGTGGGATTTTTTTTTACATTTTATTAAAAATGAACGAGATATGTCGTTCCCGTACATAAATTTGTTCTCTTGATTTGATACAGAACGAAGACTGGGGAGGGGGGGGGCGAAGAAATCAGCGAAACCTGGGGGAGGGGCTCTAAAATTTTTGATGAGGCTGATTCTGGAGGCTTAAACCTCTTTGATAAATAAAAAGAAAATGTTGTTTTAAGTGATGAGTATTTTTAAAAATGGTGATATTTCAAATTTCATATGAAAATTTATAAATAAGAAAAAAAAATATAAAAATATTACTATTTTTCAAAGCTTTTATTTTGCAGAATCTATTAAAAATAATAAAAGTAAAATTTCATAATTTTAGAAAACTTTAAGTAGTTAGTTTAATCTTGCGGTTTGGGAGGGGCTTCAGCCCCCTTAGCTCCCACCGTGGGTGCGCCATTGTGTATATGTCTTTATTTTAAATCGAGATTGAAATGTTCTATGCATCTGAGTTTTTTGCGTCGCTAATTGCAATTGTGATAAATTACTTTTGACGAAATTTAATGATATCCGGTATTCAGCATACTATTGCTAAATTGAATATGTTGCTTAAGGGGTTAAAAATGTTTTTGTTCAAGTGATTGGATAAAGGGATTTGAAAATAATTGATTTTTCTTTTTAAAGTAGCCATTGTCAAAAGAAAGAATTAAATTTATTTTGAACGACTGTCTTTTAATGTTAAAAAGTGACAGGAAAAAAAGTATTCGTTAATGTACTGTATAATTAATAGAATAACCGTGCAACCGATTTAAAAAATGCACATTAAAAAAAAATAACTACTTTAAAGTTTTGTGTTACGATTGCAGTACAATACAGGTTATTTTTTGCTTATCTGTTTTTACTGGGGAACTAAGATTATAAAAAAGAAAACGTGTTATTTCATTCTACAAAAACTGGAATATTCAGTATATTTGGTATATAGACCACCGTTACTTCCTTGAAAAAGGATCGAATGTTCATCCAGAGATTTAACATTCCTTTTTTACATAGTTCCTTTTTTACTACTATCACTACTGCTATCACTATTACTACTATCACTACTATCACTCCACCACATTGGTGGGAGTGATAGTAGTGAGCCCGATCTTGGAGGATGTCACCAGAAAAAATTGAAGGCTAAATTCAATTATATTGATCAGTAAGTTTCGGGTGGAAGCTGCGGCTTTGAAACCACTATAACTCTATTGTAATTAACTTAGTGTTCTGTATTTTTTTTTCTTCCAAATACAATTGTTCTTATCATATCAGGAAGATGAATTTAAGGATCCAGGATTCGGGTTCTCTTCAAACATTCTACATTGCCTTTTTAGACCTTGAAAAAACAAGAGCTGGGAGAGATATTTTATCAGCTCATGTGCATGCACGCTGGAAATGGAAGTTTAATCATGGCTGCATCACTTATATCACCTAAATAATAGATGCCATTGCCATGAATAATTAACTAAACATAAAAAGTAGCATAATTACCCCCCCATCTCTCCTAAAAAATGTGCAAATAATTCAAGGGCGCCAAAACATTAAAAAGGCGCCAAATTTTGGCTCCCCCCCCCCAATAAAAATATTACGCTACGCTCCTGCAGATAACCAGAAAAGAATAAACAATACATGTTTCTCCTAGCCAATGAATGGTCGGCCTTCTCTAAGGAGCACGTGTTTGAAGTGTGATTGGTTTATTGAGAAATTGCTTTCCCAGTTATTAAGCTTTAATCGTTTTTCTTTCATCTCTCAGCCATCTTTTCTTTGTTTAGTGGATTAGAATCTTGCAAAGACATGAAAAGCAGATTTTTGATTTCTTTTTGGTTCGGCGTAGTATAGTTTAGTTCGGCGGCGTTCGTATAGCAGCAGATTATAAGCGGGTGAAATATGATTCTTTTAGTACATTATTAAGCTCTTTTTTTATTAATAAAGAAAACAAATTTCGGAAATTATATTTTTATTGTAATTTTAGTGTATGCTTCTAATAACGATTTTTTCAAAAAAATTTTTAATACTTTGCTGGGATCGTGTTCGAAATTTAATAGGGCTTTTTCGTTAATCTGTTATTAAATAAAAAACTATACAGCAATAACATTGTTATTTATCCTAATACGTTAAATAATGTCCATCTTTAGTATAATTGTACTGCAGGAATAATAAAATTTTAACAATTAAGATAATATTATCTTAGGTTCCGTTTTCATATGGTTTCACGTATTAATATGTTCGAAAGTAGGAAACACTGTCCGACATCTTTTTTGTCTCCTTGCACTTCTTTTTGTGATATTTAACCTCGCAACACTAGTTCTCACAGAGTTTCACTTCATCTCACTGAGCGCGATAATAATACGGAGAGCTTACTCCCTATTCTGATACATTGAATCCAGCGGCCCACCCATGGATACAATGCCAAAGATTTTTCCGATGAAAATCTTTGGCAAAACATAGATTTCCTCCCATAGGATAGTATGGGTTAGATATTTTCAAATTGAATTTTCTTTTGAAATTAGGACGAAATTGATACAATTTTCTTTGATGTGTATTCTTTTATTAAAAATCTGTTGATTTTACTAAAATTCATCACAAATTTTTTATTTGATATTAGTTAAAAAGTTAAACTCAACAAAAAAAATGAAACATTTGTTAAATATTGCTCATAAAAATATCAAAAAGGTATAGAAATAACCAAAAATAATATAAAGTTTGCGAAAAAGATTAAAAAAATGCTTCTAATATCAAGAAAAATAGAGGACTCATTACTTACGTGCATTGAAAAGTGTGATGCGGTCCGTGCAGAAAGTGGTTTGGCCGGGTCGCTGAGTAGGCCCTCCGTATTATATATGAAGCTCAGTGCTTCATCTCACTGCATTCAACTTGGTGAAATTTGTTTAGATACCTTCCAGAAGCTCTTCTATCAATGCCATATTCTTTCGCAGCCGCATGAGCACTCAAGAGAAGACAAGACTGGGGTCGATCCTATCAGAAATAAGGCGAGCTTTAAAACCATTTTTTTGGAAATTATCCGACTGATTTCTATGAAATTTGGAATCCATTTTCACTTGATTATGCGTAAAACGTATAGCAGACAATTTTTCTCAGAGATTTTAAACTTTCTATTTTAAGGCAATGGCAAATTTTTAGAATTTTTTTTTTCTGAAACTGATATTTTTTTAAAAACTGTCAATTACATAGAATCTTACATTTATATTCTACCAAAAAAAAAAATCATCGAAATTAGTCGAGTATCTTAGCAGTTAATTGGGTTTTTAAATGAAAAGTACAATTTTTTAGAGAGTTAAAAAACTTAGACTTCTAATTTGTGTGAAGTTCTTGGGCAGTTTTATCAACCACATGATTTAAAGTATATATAAACACCTGATAAAATTTAGGTACATATTATAAATGATTAAAAAATGTTTTGAGTAAAATTAATATAAATGGGCGTGGCATCCCAGTGGTGAACTCCCTTAACTTTTGAGACTGCTGCTTTCATTATAGTCCTTTTTATACATCTCCAATAATTCTATTTACGTACTGTCTGCGTTATTTAGATGGAACAAGTTCCTATCAACTTCCCTATTTAAATTTCATTATTATTTTTTCTTGAATTGAATACTATTACAAAATTTCACAACCTTCTTTATTCATGTTAAATATTTTGTTTTACATTACCCCATTTTATCGTAGCTTTACATAATAAATTTAAATTTTTTTTGTATATAACCTTTAACTTTTCGTTATGTACAATAAAAAGATTTCCCAAACTATTTAATTAAGGGAGCCTTGACAATCAAGCCAATCCTCTCGCACATTGATTGGGTCAATTACCCCCACACAACCCTTTTCTAAAAAATTGCACACTGTTATTGTTAAGTCGAACTTATTGTACAATCTTTATGACTGGAATAAAAGCTCAACATTCCTGAAACGGGGGAACAACCAGGGCCCTCGCGAAGGCTTTTTATTGGTGGGAGAGAAAACCTAAAATTGCTAATTCAAAATTCAGTATTTACCAACTGAATAAAAAGCAAACATAAATAATTCTTGGCGTTCACCAATTAGTTTTATAATTTTACCAAGTTATCACGATTAAAAATGTAATATAGTTTTTATTTGTAAAAAGCTTAACATTGTTTCTAATTATGTTGGTAACTTTCGTCAAATCTATCAGAAATAGAAAGTGTATTATAGTTTTTTTATTAAAGTTTTGAACTAATTTACCAGTTCAGTTTGTAAATTTGCCAACTGTAACAGCATATGCAAATGTTTGGGGGGGGAGGTTGTCCCCGCTCTTAACGAGGCACCTGGGAACAATACTCAAGAACAACATTCAAACAACTCAACATTTCAGGTAGCCTGGAACGAAAGCTTCTCCATTCTTTAAAACTTACATAAATTTCTAAGCTATGTTTTATCAGAAAAAATTCTATAAAACAACTTTTTGGTTAAAAATGCCTCATAATTTGATTTTTCCATTCTTATTTCAATTATTTGTATAAAAAAGATAATTGTTTGAGAATTCAAGTATTTTTGACGGAACCCTTTTGGTAAAACTCTTAAATCCCCTTAAATATGAAAACTGAGTGGTGGGTCAAGCCTCCTATAAGGTCCTCTTATAGGGTCTGGGTCAAGCTATTTATTTTTAAAGAACGGTAGAATCGATTTTAACGAAATGTTGTATGTAACAGTTTTTAGACACGAGAAAACTAATGGGCTAAGTCACATATTTGAGAGATTTTGATCATAAGGCTAATTTGTGGGTCATAATGGGTCATGATCAAGTTATATCTAAAGAGCGGGTGAATGGATTTTAAGGAAATTTTGTATACAACTTTTTTTCGCACAAGAAAACTCTTGGCCTAAGTCACATAACACACATTTAATTCATGTTTAATTTTTTAAAGAATCACTTTATTTTTTGAGGCATTTGAATATTATTTATAAAACAAAGAAATCATAAAAGTATAACATTTATTGTAAAAAGGAAATTTTCAAAAAATTTGTGACATAAATTTGTCAAAATTTAAGCTTATAGAATAAAATCTTGAGCCTTACACACTACTTTATACATTTAGGGCCCTCACTAAGGGGACGTAGGGTGGGACATTTCCCCAAACCATTTATGAATGCTATTACCCTTGACAATTTTATTGTCCCTGTCATTAAACTAGACATCCGATTTTCATAAAATTTGAGATTACTCAACAAAATTTAATAATAATTATATATTTAAAATTTCAGAGCATTCGGTTGGATAGTTTTTTCTCTGTTATATGCAGACGGACAGACAGATGGACTCCAAAGATGCATACATCTATATATCGATGCTTCTTATGTTTATACATAAGAATACATTATTAATTTAAGAAGTCCAGATGTAATTTGAACAATTCTAGGAGAATTTATATTACTTTGGTGAGTGTATTTTAGTATTGCCTCCAGGTGACATCAGGTCTGAGTTGGTTATATAAATACAAACGCACCTGAAAAGCGAGAAAATAAGACTGTTTTCAACCCCAGTGTCAGTGATGTGCATCATCTTAATTCCAGGGTGGAATTTCCCACCATAAAATTAGAATGAAAAGAAAAAGGGAGTACATAGCCCGTTTCCGTGAAATTTGACCTTGAAGGTATTGGGTCTGCTCTAGGATTCAATTATGTCTAAGTGCATCATTCTCATGTGTGCTGGGCGTATAAGGCAAAAATTTAAGATCATAAATTGTAGAACTCAAACAAATTTACTACAGTCAAAGATCGATAATCCGCGCACCCATAATCCGCAATTTTCTACAATCCACGTTACTTTACGAATGTAAACAGTGAAATAAACACTTTAAAAAATTTACAAATCTGTGATCCAAAAAGGATTTTTTTAAAACGAATAATAATATAACTGGGAAAATAAAACATCTACGTTTTTTTTTTAATTTAACTCTTTTATTTTATCAACAGTAAAAAATAAACTGTATTATGGAACATATAAAATTATTTTTATTTAAATGCACATGTATATTAATTTTTTAATAAAATAACTTTAAAAAGACATTTTTTGAAACATGAAGTCTAATAATAAGTTTATTATTCTATTTATATTTTCATATTATACTGATTAAAGATTTAAAATGCTGTCTAGGAATAATCAAATGATGTATAATCCATAATACTCTATAATCCATAATATTCCATAATCCGCACAACCCTTAGCATCCAACTTGTGAGGATTATAGAACTTTGACTGTAATTCCATAACAAAGTAAAAAATGGTTAAAATCATTTAAAAACAATCTTTAATGGTTTCAAATTCTCCATGGTAAGACTGGAAACATGGCTAAATAAGGTGGCTAAAATCACTACTGTTCCTGACAGCATAGTAGAAACTTATTGAACATCAAAACTGCCAATTCAAGGCATTACCAATGACTGCCATGTTCAACTTCACTGCACCTTCCTACAAAATCTCCAGGCTTAAATATAAAAAGAAAAGAGGTTAAAGTACACAAGTTAAAGATTAATATGCAAATTTAATTGGCAAGGGAGAAGCTGCAAAACCAATTAACTGCAGGTTAACTGACATGAAAAGATTTTCATACCACTCACTCATCCAACCATGAAAACAACCAACCATTTCCACAATGTCAACACAGCAAGCTGCGATGTTGCAAGATAGGTCTAGGTAAAGCACACATATTGTACAACTGCAAATAGAGTCCAGTTTCGTTTAAGTAAGCAATTAACATTAGAAAACAATATATTGAAACTTTAAATACAGATTTAAATAAACTTCAAACTTTTTCACATTTTTAAACAAATCATCGAAACTTTACAGTTTCTTTGAAAAATATTAAGTGTTATTGCTTGAGCAAAGAAACTGGGAAAATATATAAATACATTTACAGTACTAATAAACTTAATTGAGAATTTATATATTTTAAACGCCAATAGAAGGCGATCATCCGCAGTTCTAACTAATGAATGTAACTTGTGGCATACTCAGGGGAATGTGCTGATGGGGATGCAACCCCTTCCGAAATTTCTAGAAAACAAAATTTAATTTCGAAAGTTTATCAAAAAGTAATAAAATCTGCTAAGGTGGAATTTAAAAGGAACTAGAAAAGCGTTTTGTTTCAGGAAGGTTTTCGCTTTAAAAAGTGTTTTTCCGCAGAGATCGACATACACAGGCTCACTTTACACACTGTACAAGTTATATAAGTTAAGACGAAAATCTGCTTTAAAAGAAAATCCAGCCCCATGCAACTCCATCTTAGCAGGTTCGGTTGTGTAATGAATGCATTACCTGCTTATAAAAAACCTTTTTAAGGCGAAAATGTTAACGTTTTTGTGATTTCCTGTCAGAAATTTTTACTTTATCTCAGTCTCCTCCGAAATGAAGTGTCTAGATATGCTATTCAATAGCTTCACCCTCCTTCGGACCCAAGCTTGACCATATCCTCACTTCACATCAATGAAAAACAGTCTTATTTTCAAGTTTTTTAGGTGCGTTCGTAACTATATAAATAGGTAGCGCCTATTAGTCGGCATTCAGTCCGTCTGTCTGTCCTCAGGTAACAGAGCAAAAACTACCCAACCGAATGCTTTGAAATTTTAAATATTTAATTATAACAAAATTTTGTCGAGTCTTTTCAAATTTTATGATAATCGGATGTAGTTTAATGACAAGGACAGTCAAAAGTTTTCCATTACATTACGGCCAATGAAAAAAAAATGTTTCAAGTTCATTTTAATAGTGTTAGAGCCTTTCAAATAGAATAACATTGAAATGCATTTACTCATATATGCATTCTGTTACAATATCCTGCGCAAAAAGTGTTTATTAATCATTTACAAGGATGAATACTGATATCTGTCTCCTTTCGCACACAAGGGAAGTGGAAAGAAACGAGAAAGTTTTTGAGAATATTTTCGTCCCAAAAAATTGGTACTCCTGCAATTCTAATCTCATTTTCTTCGTTTAATCGAACGATTTACTTTATTGGACCACTTAAAAGTACACATGCAAAAATAGGACGAAGAGATGAAACAAAGTAATAAAATGAAGATACTTGTACTGAAACTTATTTTATTGTATGCATTTTACGCCATTTTTGATACACCTAGATAAAAAATTTATGGGAGGGGGTGTCAGTGGCGCACCCAGGATTAAGCTTTGGAGGGGGCAAGTATATTTTAAAGGAGTTTTTTTATTATCTGGCCCCGAATGTCAGACGAGCTCGATACGATTTTTTTTTTTACATTTTATTAAAAATGGACAAAATTTGTCGTTCCCAGACACATATTTTTTCTATTGACTTGATATAGAACGCAGACTGGGTGGTGGAAGGGATTAGCAATCAGCGAAACCTAGAGCAGGGGCTCTGGAAATTTTTGGTGGAGCTCATTCTGAAGGCTTAAATCTCTTTGATATATAAAAAGAAAATATTGCTTTAAGTGGGGAATATTAAAAATGCTGATATTAGAGATGCTCTCTTTGAGAAAACAGTACTAGTCAAAAGGACTAATTAAATCTCGCACAAACAGAAAATGTATGAAACAGAATCGAGCTTCAATAATAATAATAAGAAAAAAAAATCATGGTTATGACAAAATGTATTCCCAACAATTATAACTTCTAAGCTGTAAACCCGTCAAAAATGGAAATTTTTTCTGGCGCCTTCTGATCTAGTGTAAGCAGGTTTTATAATGCTTTGTCTTTTAAATTGAAAAATTTAAAGTTTCAAACCTTACAACTGATTCATATTCATGAAAAGTTTGATTTTACCAAACTCCTCCACACATACGGGAGACCTTGGGCCCGGCCCGGACACTACATTTTCCTGAAGTCTCGGGTCGGTCCTAGGTAAATATTCTAGGTCGAGCTTTTTATTCTGAAGGACTGGACCGGATCTAACTTCTTTTTTTTCGTATAAACCGAGATTGGTATCATTTTTCCTAGTCTTCATGAGCCTTAATTTAATCCCTGGTTTAGACCTTCCCCGAATGAAAATCATTCTGTCGGCTTGGCCTGGTCCATTCAAAGATCAGTAAAAATTGTCCTAACCAATTTTTTTTAAAAATATGCATACATCTTTAAATTATCTTTATTCATCAACTAAATATTAAATTATATATTTTAGTAAAGAATAGTACATTTTTAGGCTTATTAAATGTAGCTAAATTAAAATATATTAAAACGTGTGAAAAAGAACCTGCCTATAGCGAAATTCTGTTTAAGAGGCTATTTCATTCAAATGAAAAGACCCGTTCATCTAAAGAAGAAGTTTATAAATATATCTCGGTCATATTTTAATATTTCCAAATGATTTGTATTTTCATTGGAGAAGTGAGATCGATCTGTATGCAGGCGCTTTTTATATTTTCGATTTTGTGTACAGGTATATTTTGTGAAGACGATTTCGTTTTCGGAGCCGGTTTGGAAAGCTACAGCACCCCGATAAAAAATATCTGTAACTGAAATCGAAAAAATAAAAATATGGCCTGCATTTAGATCAATAATCAGCTATCAATAATAATAATAATTTAAAAATATTAGAATGCAACCGAGATATCTTTAGAAATTCCTTCTGTTGGATTAGCATTAGCGAACAGGTCTTTCATTTGACTGAAGTAACCCTTTAACCTGAAAAATGTATTAATCCATGCAAAATGAATGTACTAATATGTAAGGATGAATATGTCAACAATTATTTGTTTATTATCAAAAAGACATGGGTGAAGTATAATTTTTCTATTTATTACTAAATGCTAAATCATAAAAAGTAATAATAGTAAATATAATGACATATACAGGGTTCATACTCGAATTTGGACATAATAGATATGGGAGATTTCCATCTATTGTCTCTTTGGTATGAGACAAATGTTTTCTTCAATGGTTATCAGATAGTCCGTTGGAAAACAAAACACACAAACAAACCTTACAAACAAAACTTTTTCTCCTTTATGAATTACGAGATGTTTATAAAACAATGTCTAGAAAATCCCTTGGAGCACATTTTAAAAACACAAGGATTTTATCCTGTATGTGTCAAAAGATGCCTTTTAAAATGGCCATTCTGAGAAAATCCTTTGGAACATATTTCACAAAAAAATGGTTTTTCTCCTGTATGTATCAATAGATGCCTTCTTAAGTCACTATTCCGAGAAAATCCTTTAGAGCATATTTCGCAAACAAAAGGTTTTTCACCCGTATGCGTCAAGAGATGCCTTCTTAGAGAAATATTCTGAGAAAATCTTTTGGAACATATTTCACAGAAAAAAGGTTTTTCTGAAGTATGCGTCAAGAGATGGTTTCTCAGATTAGTATTATAAGAAAATCCTTTGGAACATAATTCACAGATAAAAGGTTTTTCTCCTGTATGTATCAGGAGATGTCTTTTTAGATCATTTTTCTGAGAACATCCTTTGAAACATATTTTACAAACAAAAGGTTTTTCACCTGTATGCGTCAAAAGATGTTTTTTTAAATTACTGCTTGTGGTAAATTCCTTGGAGCATACTTCACAAGAAAAAGGTTTTTCACCAGTATGCGTCAAGAGATGTTTTCTTAGATGACCATTTTGAGAAAAACCTCTGGAACATTGTTCACAAACAAAAGGTTTTTCTCCTGTGTGGGTCATATAATGTTTTCTTAGACTACTCTTCTCATTAAACCCTTTGGAACATATTTTACAAACAAAAGGTTTTTCTCCTGTATGTGACAAGAGATGTTTTCTCAAAGCACTCTTATCACAAAATCCTTTCGAACATACTTCACAAACAAATGGAATATCGTCTGCATGAATGTTTTTTAGATGTCTTCTGAAATGACTACTCTGAGAAAATATTTTAGAACATACTTCACAAATCAAAACTTTTTCTTCCGTATCAATGAAGAAATGTTTTTCCTTATCTTCATTTTGAGGAACAAATTGCTCTTCACTAGAGCAAAAATTTTCTTCTGCAACCGATGACATTATTGCACATGAAAATTTTTTGTTTCAGATGATAACAGAAACTTCTTCAAAGAATCAGTATTTATCAGATTTTTGCCATTTTCAACCAACGAAAAGACTTATTTGACTACAGCGAAAAAGTTTTATATTTCTTTAAATCTGAAAACAGAAAGAAAATTATAATAAACAAGACATTTTTAAACAAACTGCACTAATTTCAACTCTGAATTAAGCAGCCGATTTTACAAGCTTCATTTCATTAAATGGCACAAAATTCGTTCATTAAATTTTCCCATTCTGTAGATTTAGACATGTGATTTGACTCGAGTGTAGATATATATGTGTGTCTATAAGTAGAAATATTGATCCTGTTCCAAACCTACATCTTTCTTAGGGGCTTATGAGATAGGGGGGGGGGGGGCTGTACATACGCAACATTATCGGTTTGTTTGTCTGTCTGTTTATTTATCTGATTGTTTGCTTGTCTGTCTGTTTGTAAATTTGTTTCTCTGTCTGTCTGATTGTTTGTTGGGTTTTTTCTGTCTGTCTGTTTGTTCTATGCCACCTACTTCTTTATCCAAAGTTTATGAGATAAGGAGTTGTACATATACAATGTTTTCACTTTAAGGGGAGGGGAGGGAGAAGGCAGTTGGGATTCTTCTTTTGATATCAATGTCATATTTGATCCTATTAATTTTGTGATGTGACAATCGAAAACTCTTTAAAAAATTGTGGATTTAAGAATGAAAGATTCAGAATTGTTTTTGAAGTAACAAGTACTGAGCTATTGAATAAGATGTTCTTGCGAAAATTCACATTTTTTTTTAATATTTTACATGTATGCTTTTAATATCATTTAGAATTTCTAGAAAATTTTGCCAGTCAACAAAATGCACTTGAAAGTTGTTTTGACAAAATTTATGCAACTACAAAAATAGTCGATCCCTGTTATTTTAGTGTATTTTTATAATATTTTGTCCTACAGAATTAAGAAACAGATACAAGGGAAGAAAAATTATCATAGAAGTTAGAACCATGATTACATCAAAGTCATTTGGAAAATTGCAAAATATAGCTAACTAGTAAAAAAAAATTTTTTCAGCATATCTCTATGTTCTGTGGTTTTCGAACGCTACCTAAAAATTCACTCACCAGTGGCGAGTAAAATGATGCATTTCTCCAATATTGGGTATAGACACTTTTAGCGGCAGGCTCTATCCATTTTGACCAATGTTATGCATCATTTTTATTGTACTCTTTATTTGTACAATACATGAAATTTATACCAGGAATATCCTTACTTGCGAAATCATAAAGCTGTCAGGGAGTTATTTGGTTCTCTTAGGGACTTTTGCCTGTATTCTCCCCTCATGCAGGATCGGAATATCTTAATTCTGTGAACAACTGAATTCACTGATTCCGACTGTCATTCCGAACAGGGCCTGACTTGCACGTTTTTGTGCCCAGGACACTTTAAAATTTTCGTGCCCCTTTCGGTTGGTTAATTTACTGATTCTAGTAAAAAAAATAAGTTTTTCAGGAAATCTAGAAAAGTTTCCAGGAATTATATTAAAAAAACCCTATTATTTATTGAAATGTATGTTTAATCATATATTGAGATATATTTTTGTCATTTCATCGCATTAGTATCTCAAATTTCACGTTTTTTTCATTATTATGATTTTTTAACGGGAATTAAAATGAAATTTTGTGCACATACGATAATCAGGCCCTGATTCTAAAGATGAGGGATTATCCGCTCGATATCCAGAATTCAGGCATTTCGAATAGGCGGAATGTCTGTTACTTTTTTCCGTCTGCTCAGAGTCAGGAGGAATAGCCTTCAGAATGCAGAATAAGCATTGGCGGATGTAAATAGATATTATATGTTAAATATTTATTGTGTTTTACGAAGTAAATTACATTATTTGTGAATATTTTTTTTATTAATTTTTGTTTCAGAATCAAAACGTGAATGTTTTCCCGCATATTGGTTTGTAATATTTACTTACTATCTCCCGAAATGAAGGTAAAAGTTAATTTTATTCTGTAATATGGTTTAAAAATATATTCTATTTTAGATTCTGCTTTTTTACATCCTATATTTTTTATGTATTGAGATTTTATGTAGTAAATTTATATATTTCATGCTATATAATTTTGATGTGCCATTAGAATTGTTTAAATGACTTGGTAATATTTGATAGTATTTATTTAATACTATCAAACTTTCTTATATGTTTTGAAATTTTTGTTTTATTAAACTCAACTTAATATTTCTAAATGGCTTTTGTAGTTACATATAACTTAAAAACCCATGCTCTAAATATGTTTATACATTTGTGTAATATTTTGTATGGTTGTGTTATTTTATTTAAATTATTATTCAAATGTACTCTAATAAATTACACTGTCTACATCTTTTTAAATTTCAATGCTTAGTAAGCATTGTGCTCTACAATTTTACAATCAAATTTTCATGTGATATTTTGCAAATGAATTTAAATTTTATATAGGCTACAATAGCAGTCTTTCTAAAGTATTTATTTATAATCTAAAATTATTAGTGTCAAATATGGTTGAAAATTTTATTTTGCGCTAGTGAATAGAAATGCTCAATTGATGTAGAGTTTTGTAAATTCGAAATGAAAAAAAATGAAGCCTTGCTAGAAGGATTTTTTGCATTATTTGTATTATCCAAATAATATTTTGCCAATATACACATTCTATATGATTATTTTTAAGTAAATGACTATTTCTTTATGTGATAACTAAAATTTAAAAATTTTTTTTGTTATTACTTTAATTATTTTAAGAGCTATCCTTCTGTTCTTGTTTTTAATAACCATCCTACTTCAAAAAAGGATAACTATGCATAAAACTTTTTTTTTTTTTTTTTTTTTTTTTTTGCTAAATTACTTTTATATGCACAACTTATTGTAAATAAAACAACTGCATTTTATTAAAGGCTTTTACTTGCAAAAAGAATATTTTCTTATATTTTTTTCTGAATGAAGTTATGTTACAACTTACTTGTGCTATCTAAACATTTAATATTTATTTTATAATAAGTTTAACTTTAAGTCTTTACTTATAATATGCAATAAATCATCAAATGAATAATTTGAAGTTGTAATTAAAGCTATTTTGATAATGAATTCAAATTTTTGAGTAGTTTTTTTTCAAACTATTTACTACAAAACAATCTGAAAATGGACTGAAAAATGGTTGCTTTTCTGAAAACAAACATACTAAGTTCTCAAGTTCCATCAATATAATGGGTCTGTTGGTTATTTGTTTTATATTTTTTAATTTTTATGTTCATTTTGCACATTGATGATTGCAGATTGTTGATTGAATTATTTGTAAAATTCAGGCAAGAATTTTTTAATCTAATTTATTGTTATTTCATATTGTGTTTATATTACTAAAATCTTTTCTTATTTCAGCATGTTATCTAATTGTGGTTTGGTTTTTTTTTATAGTTCCTTGTTAGTAATTTATGCTGAACTTATTTTATACTCAATAATTCTAAGTAATTTTCCTTGTTTTGAAGCTTTTTTTTTTTGGGGGGGGGGGGGGGTTAGCTGGTGCATTAGAGTTAATATATATGTTTATAAAATAGTAGCATCTGGATAATTAAAAAGCACCTTTTTTCCCCCTTTAAACATTAAACTTGAACACGAAAATATTCTTACATGATGAAACCCTACAATTGTAACTATGCATATTTTACTTTCTTTTTTAGTTTTTGTCCACTGTGAAGAATGTGCAAAAGTATGAGATCCAGTGACAAGGATTATGAGTTACAGTGTTTAACTGATGCCACTTTTAAAAGCATTATGAGGTGTAATTTGCTCTCTGCTGTTGAGTGTGGACAGTGTGTTTTCTGCTAAACTAAAATTCTGGAAAGCACAAAAGTTTGATGTCAATGGACAACAATGATTTATGACTCATAGCTGTTTTTAATCCAATGAGGAGTAAGGATGGTCACCAAACTCCTTTTCAAGTAAGAAAAATATCTAAAAAATTTTATTATTATAATTTAATCCTGTTACTGTAATAACTCGGGTAGCTATTCAGAAATTTTTTTTTTTTTTTTTTGTTTAAAGCTATAAAAATTAAACATTTGGTAAGTCTTTTTTTTTTTTTTCTTAATAAGCCTTAACAGTTATTTAAACTTAGTTTCAATATTGGTATTTTTTGCATTGAATTTAAATAATAAATTTTATTTATCTATTTTAAAGCTATATATGAGTTACTCAACTATTACCCCTCCCCCTTTTCCACTTTTAAAAAATTCTTTTGCAAATTTAAAATGGTGTTTAATTTTTTTACTTACTTTAACATAAGTTGCATTTAATTTTCACAAAATATATAAGCACTGCAAGAGAACACCCTAAACATTTTATGAAGAAATGTTGTGACATTTACGAATTTTAATAGTAATTTTTTTTTCAAATACACACTTTATTTTTTTTTTACATGTAAAATTAGGATAAAATAAAAATTCCTTAAGATTGTTTTCAAGTCTCCTCCTCAATTCATATAAATAGGTTTTACATGCAGAATTATCCAATCTGCTCTAAATTTTATATATAGGTTCATTCCATTCTCATTTTCCACGTCTCATTGATTAATTTTGAGGCGTTCATTGATTAAATATAAAGGGGGGGGGGCTATCCTTCTTAATTTACATAAATGGGTTTTTCATGCAGAATTATCAGATTTGTTTCAAATTTTGTAAATAGGTTGATTATGATAAAGTACTTTTCTGATTAGTTTTGTCGGTTAAGTATAAAGAAGGGGGTGGGAGTAATCCTCTCCTCAGTTTAAGTAAATTTGTTTTTCATGCAGAATTATCTGATTTACTCAAAGTTTTGTATATAAGTTCATTCTGACATACATGAATATTTTTAAATTGTTTTCTTTTTCCCTCCATTAGATAGCTGAAGTAGATCTATGCAAAAACCATTTTTTGATTTGTTTAAAGACATTTTTAATTAAGTCACTTTTACTTTTGGTAACCAGTTCTAAAATAGGAACTTTAATAATATGAAGAGAACTAACCAAAGTCAAAGAAGTAAAAACGAGCCTGGTTAGAGGTTGTCCTCAGCTCTCCTATGCAAAACAATCATTCAAAAATTTTTAAATCAAAAAGAGAAATTTGAAAATAATGCCCCCATAGAATTAACATTAAAATTTTTGTTATTTTGCATGACTGAAGTAACCTCTAAAGTGAATACATTAGTCACGGAAGGAAACACTCATGCTGATGTTATACTTATGGAAAGATTATTTAGATTTCTTCTTATATTTTGATTTTTTTTTCTTTTTAAACATAGGGTATATTTGAAGTCGATAACTGTTACTCTATATACATTTGTACTTTGTAGTACAGTTTACTCCTTCAAATCCATAACCCTGAAATCTGCACATAATTTATGAATGTAAACAACGAACATTCAGTACAAATATAGGGACAAAATTTGACTTTTTCAGTTCATATATCATTTCCATATTTATAGTATAATAAATGAATATAACAAAATAAATATAAAAAACCATAAAAAATTAAAATGAATGGTACTTTTTTTATACAAACTCCATCATTGCATGCATAATAATTGCTTCAAAATTAAAATCATGTGAATTGAAACATTTGAAAAATAAAAAAAACCATTATTGATAGAAAAGTGGCCATTTTAAAAATATGATATTTGAAAATCATATATATACAGTAGATTCCCTCAAATCTGCACATAATTTATGGATGTAAAGAATGAATCAATTTAGATACAGGCACAAAATTTAACTTTTTTAGCTTTATATAAATTCATATATATATTTTAATCTGTAATTTTTGTTAATATTACTGAAATCACATTTTTACATGAAGGAAGAATAAATTTATTTCTGAAAAAGTTAATTCAGGATTTTGTTGATATCACTGGTAATCACAATCTTCTTACAAAATATATTTGTGTATTAATCAAGCTTTTTTGGTTATTAAGTCTGGCTAAACATTAAATAAAACTTCTTATTTTATGATTTTGATGCAAATTAGTAATCTACCTATATGAGGACAATTTCATTGAAGAATTTAGGAAAACTACATTTTATATTTATAATGTATATTTAAACATACATTATTAACATAACCTTTACTTTTATTTTAATAATTTAAGAAATTATCTACATTTTTATTATTTTAGTTCATTACTTATTTGAACATTTTGTTATGTTCAAAGCATTCATTATAGTTTTCATAGCATTGCTAATTGCATTCATATTATTGTTTAAAATATGTAAACACAGCAATGACAACAAATCCACACAACTTCTGGTCCCAAGCTGTGTAGATTTGAGGGTGTCTACTGTATTATACATACAGTATAACATACTTAATCCAGAAACTTCTGTAATCCGGACATTTCTGTACCTTTATTCATTTTTGTTTCGAATTAAACATAATAAATAGCACCATAGCTCATATGTAAATGAAATTGAGAAACTGGCAAAGAAATTGAAAATATTACATAATAACACATTTTTTATTTTATTTTTTTTAATTTTTAAACTGTAAGAATTTTCTAAATTACTTGTGTAATAATTATAGATTTCTTTTTAGATACAGTCAAAGATCTATAATCCACAGAAGTTGGGGGCAAAGGTCGATTGGATTTTGGAATATTATGAATTATAGAGTATTACAAATTATGCATAATTTTATTATTTTTAGACATCATTTTAATTTTAAAATCAGTATAATATGACAAGTTAAATATGAAATCTAATAACTAATATAATATGCTATCCCAAAAAAATTCATTTTAAAGTTATTTTATTAAAAAATTTATATGTATGTGCATTTAAATAAAAATAATTACATACAATCCGTAATACAGTTTATTTTTTACTGTTAATAAAATAAAAGAGTTACATTACAAAAATTAGATCTTAGGATTTTTTTTACTATTTGTATTAAAAGATCATTTTTGAATCACAAATTTGAAAATTTTCTTAACTATTTCACTGTTTACATTTATAAAGTAACACAAATTGTAGAAAATTGCAGATTATGGGTGTGCAGATCATTGATCCTTGACTGTATTAAATTTTAAAAATTCATGATTTAATGATAATGTCAATATTTTTTTTTCCAAAGATAATAAGGTTTTGTGAAAATATCGCAAAATTGGATTTTTATTATTGTTATTTCTTGTAAGTATTTAACTTGTGACTGCCTTTGATACTTATACTTGCAATATATTTAATTTTTTATAAGATTAGCTTTAAAAATCACAATTTTAAATATGTTACTGTAATTATAAGGTTGATTTTTAAATTATAATTGTAAGTCTTAACTTTCCACTGTTGTAGTATTTTTGTTTTTAGAATTTAGTGTTTTAATCTTTTTCATGACAAGTCTATTGTTCTTGTGATATACATTATCTATTAAGTATTCATAAATCAGAAATCACAATCTTTTAAAAAATCGTACGTTTGTTGTTTTTAAAGATTATGACAAATGGCGACACTGCACATTTATTTTTTTTAAAAACATTTTATTTTGAATTCATTTTTCTCAATGTTTTCAACTATCCAGTTCCTTACATTTTTGTATTGCCATAGTAATAAGAGATATTTGTATTATCATTAATCTGCATACATTTTAGTTACAAAACTTCTGTAATCCAGAATTTTCTATAATCCGGAGTCGCTGTAATCATGATGATTCTGGAATAAAGAAGTTATACTGTATATACTTAAACATTAATAAAAAGCTGCTTTGTGAAATGAGCATTAATTTTTAATTTGCTGGTTTGTTACTTCTAAAAAATCATTTCAGTTACAAGAATTATAGATTACAATTTATACATTTTTTGAAAAATTATTACAAAATAAGTATTAAAAAGTAAGTATGACTATTTAAACAACCTACATCTCCTTTTCTAATTTCCAGAATTCATCCATAATTTAATTTAATGGATTTTTAAACAGAATCTTTTATTATGCAGAATTCCAAATCCTTTAAAATGTTTTATCACAACTTTCTCATCATTTGATAATTGCCAAATGGTAAAATACATCTCAGCAACAGCAGTAAAAGTAAACTAAAACTTTAAATTAAAAAAAGTATTTTTAATTCAAACAATAGCAAATTAAAATCTTTTCAAGATTAAGGTTAAATAATAATCATTCATTTGATTCACATTTTATAAATAACAAATCACAATGTTTATGATAACATGGTTTATGATAAAAATCCTTTTCATTATCAGGGTTCAAATAATTGAACATTAGCATAGATTTTGGCTTATTGTCCATATAAGAGAAAATGATATTACTCTGTTATTCCATTTACCAATTATGCCAAATTATACATATTGACATAATTTTTATTTTAAATAATGGAAAAACAAATAATTAGTAGAATATTAATAAAAATAAACACAAATAAAAAGTCGAAATAAAAATCACTTAATGACATTTTAAACACGGGAATTTTATTTAATGTTATTAAATGTGACATTCAAGCTCATCCATTATTGGCATCTAACTTTATAGTTTGGCAATAAGTTTTTGGTCGATGGGATAACTTAGTGTACTGAGAAAAGTATAACAAATGAACTATTAAAGAAACCCCATAAACTATGAAAAATAGTATATATTAATTATTATTACCATATCATTATAGTTCTTATTAGCTGTGCTACATCATATAATTGTCATAAATTAAGGGTCAAAGTATAACTGTGGTCATACTTGGTGCAATTCTGCTTGACCTGACCTGACTAATATGTAAGGACTCTGTTATACCAGGCAAGTTATCATCTTTGAATTAATTGTATTATTTATTACTTTAGTTTTTCTCTGACAAACATACAGTATATGTCTTTATAATTTTTCTTCAAATCCAATTCCTCAAAATTTCTCTTTAATTTTAAAATATTTGTTTCCAAATATAAGAAAATATGTTCACAAGTATGAAATTTAAAAATTTTTAACTTATAAAAAATTCTTAGGTAATAACTCAAAGCACAGTTTTTATAGAATACTTTACTTATAGTGTGTGATAGTTACTTATTAGGTATTTGCTATTCGACAAGCCAAACATTCGGTTTGTCTGCGAGCCGAATACTTTAAATGACTATAAATGTCAGGAAATATGAAGGTTGGGACAAATAAAAGTTTGTGAAATCATACTATCAAATCACAAGTTGTAAAAATTTTAATAGAAGAATAACTTAGAAATATATCTTGCAATTAATTTAATTTAGTAAAGAAGATCAATGAATTGATTTTAAAAATTAGCGATTCTTACTGAGTACACTCATTACAAAAGTAACGACGCCAATACAATGAATGATTCACGACAGTGAGTACATTCATGAATAATGAATTACACAATAATTTATTTCACTTTACAAAATAAAATATTTATTTATATAAAATAAGTAGAAATTAATAGTCAAAATTCGCTAGTTTAAAATTTAAGTATTTTTTGGGTTATAAAATTTGACACAGTTTGATTTTGAGTAACTCTCGAAAATTAAGCTTAGATTCTTTGGCAAAGCTTGTTTCGTTTAGAAGCTGTCAGATAGCTAGTGTTACAACCAGGGATTAAAAAGTACTAGTCATAATATCATTGCAGCAGTTTTATTAATAAATAATATAAATAATTTGTTAACTATACTAGAAAGAATCATTCTCTATACAGCTCATTTTCGAATGAATGAATCATTTTCCAGGCATGATGTAAAAATGAACAATTCATTCTTGGAATGGCGTCCTATCTTGTGTCTCGCCCTGTTTGTAATATTAGATATTCCAATTCATTTTTGACTAGATTATTAGTTTTGTTGATTTTCGACCCATTGAGACAATAGCCTGCAGCTATAGCTTTCAGAGAAACCACCCCATTCAAAGTAATATTAGGTAACTTTTAAAGCACCAGTTTATTAATCTTACTCTCTTTAATGAAATAAGTTAAGACTAACATAGTTTCTTTGGTTATTCTTAAACTGAAATTATAAAATTTGCGTTTTTTTTTACCTGACTATACGAAATTTCATCTATTGCAACTTTCATTTTGTAGATTGTCATTTAAAGCATAATTAAAATATTTAACTTATTTATTTGTAATAAGTTTTGGGAATATTATTCCTATTTAAATTTCAAAACAGCAAGTTGGTTTGATTTCTTTTAACGTTTAAATTTAAAACATTGTAATGTTCATAGGATGAATTTTTGTTCATTATGTCTATAGAATGTAAATATTTTTATATAATTGATAACATGAAGAAGATTGAAGTCCTATATAAATTTTATCAGTATTTAGATAATATACTATAGAAATTTAAGAAACCGGTCTTGAATTGATCTTAATGTAAAATTTCAATATCTTTATAATATTAAATTCATCTATATTAATAAAAGAACAAAACGCTCTGTCTGTGTGTGTGTGTGTGTCTGCGATGGCTAGCAAAATCTATAGCATGTACGAGGTTCAAAATTTTTTTGAGAGTAGCCCCAAATCTCTCCTGATGCACCTGAGCTTCAGAATTTCGAATTTCTATTTATTAACTGAGTAATTAATTAAATTCCAAAGATCACTCTCATAAAAAATCGCCTTTTTTCTTCTTTTTTTTCCCTTCATTTAGTTATGGTTGGTTGGTTGCATAAAATTTTCGCATAAATAATTAAAAAAGCTGGAACAGACCTTTAAAATTCATAGACTGGCAAACTGTCAGTTTAAATGATGATTTTTTATCACAGCGGTTGTAAACCATGGAGGAAACAGATAGGTGGTGGTGAAGTAAACCAAAAAAAGGATTGCAATATTAAACCATTTATCGCTCAAATTTTAATGTCCCAAACAAAAGCATGTGGAAGGAAGGGATTTTGTATTAATAAGACGAATTGAAAGAAATGAATTACAGCTGAAGCATATTTTACGAAGAAATAGTAATTTTTTAAAATGGTCTTTTTTCTATTATATTATTTATTTTTAAAAAATGTTTGCTTTTAAAATAATTGAAATTGATAAATTCGAAATAATTAAATGTCAAAATAAAATTAAATAAAATATTGAAAACATTTGATTTGAACTAAAAATTGTATTACTAAAAGTTTTCTTTTTTTTTTTTAGAACTTTTTAATACTTTATAACGTAGATGAAAAATTGTTTATAATTTAACAATATATTAATAACTCTATGTCAATATATAAAATATATTTATGAAAATATTCTTTTAAAATCATGAGCGAAAACTTAAATAACAAATATTAGTCTAAAATCTCCATTTCAGAGTGCAGACGATTTTAAGACATTAACGAAAGAATGTTAACTTTTCATGCAAAATCTTAAATGATGCTTCTATATTGATATTTCAAAGTGACGGCTAGGCTACATTTATGTTATATTTAAGTTACGGTAGGGTACTGTTAAGTCGCAGTTAGGTTACAGACAGATTATGGTTATGGTACAAAAGTTTACGGTTAGGAATTTGTCCACAGAGTCAACATTACGCATGCTTTGATTAAAAATATACACATTTGTTAAATGACTCTGAAATTATAATACTATATACCAATCTTTTATCATCGCGTATCGATTTCATTCACGGTATAGTCGGATTTAAGAGTGATATAATTAGTTTGAAATTCAAAATATTTCACTTGGGATTTCTATGCGAAAAAAATAATTAGTTACTTGATTTAACAGTGATTTTTACGAGTAAATTTCAACACTTTAACACGAAATTGCACAATCGTTGGATACATATTCCCTCCCGTGTTTCTCATTGCTCATTTTAAGTATTTTTAGAGCTTAATATTAGTTGTTTTTAAAACCGATTTTTCACAAAGTCAGCTGCGACGTATTTCAGACAATGCATTTCTGCATGCTTCCAGTTAATGATAAAATCATAAAAATTTCAAGTTCGTTTAATATTTTTAATACGGACCCGGGCAACACCGGGCGGGTCAGCTAGTTGTTAATAAGTGCTGTGGTTGCACTGATATAAAGAAAAAAAATGTTTTTTATAATTTTCTTACTATTAGAAAAAATGGCACTTGTCTATTCTCATATAATGAAAATACCCTGTACCAGCAATTTCACTACTTACAACATTTTATTTTCTTTGCAACTGCGTATTTAATCATATATGTTTGCAATATTAAATACGGCGAAAGTAATATTTATTCCACATGACACAAATTATTTAACATCATGTAACATTCTGTTTTCGTTTCGTTTTCAGTTGGAACTAACAAAAAAATTATAAAGTATCTTGTTTTTATATCATACTTCTTTCATTACATTTGTTAAGTAAAATTTCCTCTTGAACAAATGTTGCACACAAAGATATGATAAACATGGAGCACTTGGGGAATTGGTAGTGGATTAAAAGTAAACTTACAAGACAACTGTTAAAATTATGTTTTCCATCAAGAGAGGACTTGATAAACCAATTTCATTTTAATATGCAAAACAAATATTAACTAATTCTGAAATTTCAGGTGTGAACACAGTGAGGTGCTTGTTTGTTTTGCTACTTCCCATATCACCATACATCATTAGACATTTTTAGATTCCTGAACTTTGATAAGATATACTTTGTTATCAATTCAGTACCAATTATCAATAATTTTAAAGTTTTCCATTTCATATGGTAATTTTAACCAATAAGTTAACATTTTAATTTTTTTTATTTATTCACTGAATCAATCACTTAAAAGAAAATCACAGGTTCAATATATTTTTATTAATCTTATAACAAGATATTCCTACTCAAAAATGCTATAACTATTTTTTTTTTTTTTTTTTTTTTTTTTTTTTTTTACTTATTGTATTTTTTAGATCTTGTTATTTAATATGTTGCTTATCATTTATTTATTTTAATGTATTTAAAATTTAAAAATAAATCAAAACAAAAAACTGCACTTCTATATTGTCTAATCTGCGTCATATATAACTGTGCTAAGCATTGTTCGAATAATACTCATACACTCAACTTTTATTTATTAAAATACATTCGTTTATTGCACTGCTACAAGTTTTGAATGGGATGCTAAGCACTTAGTGAATGTGTATTAAATTATGGTTTTAGAAGTATAATGTTATATTTTTCTCAATCTCTTATATTATTTGTTTGTTTTTTATTCTTTGTATTACAGTAGACTCCTTCAAATCCACAACTCTCTAAAATCTGCATATAATGTATAGATTTAAACAATGAAACATTCATTTCAGATATAAGAACAAAATTTGACTCATAAAAGTCATAAAAGAAACGGGACAGAAGTGCCAAATGTACAGCGATGTACTCCAAAAACTAAAAAATACTAATTTTACATCAGGGGTTAACTGAATCTAAAGTTTGAAAATTCATGCATTTGTTCCTGAGATAGAGCTAATGCAGTTACAATGAATAATGCCGCATAGTAATGCCAAATGTAGATCAATTTACTATAAAAGCTAAAGAATACTAATTTATATCAGGAACTGATTGAATCTGAAGTTTCATGAAAACTCATGCATTAGTTCCTGAGATAATTGCGATAATCATAAATAATGCTGCAAACCAGCACCACCAATTAGAGGATTTTACACCAACACCTAATCAGAACCATATTACATCATGAACTAACAGAATCTGAAGTTTTGTGAAAATCCGACTATTAGTTCTTCACATGTAGCTATTGTGTAAATCGTGAAAAAACAACATAGCAGCACAGCATCTTGGGCGATATACACCAAAAAGCTAATCAGATCCAGTTTCTCTCAAGATCTAACAAAATCTAAAGTTTTGTGAAATTCCTTACTTTAGTTCTTGAAATAAAACACCCACAAAATTTATGTCTCATATGACAAACTAACAGACAGACATTTTGTAAAAACATGACTTTTAGAATCTCTGATCCCTAAAACGTGTAGATCCGTCAAAACCCGGAATTCAAAAATTTCACGAGTCCAATACTTTTTTCTTATAAAGATAGAAAAAGTAATATTACAGACATTCAATAAAATAAATTTGTAGTTTTTTATCACTTGATGTATAGGAGGGTCCCAATATGGGCTTTGACAATATCTACTGTATCTCATGCACATCTACGCATATGTACTTGTATCTATGAAAAAAAATTTAGTTCATATCTAAAAATGTATAATTTGATAATTCCATGAATGAATTTTGTACTATTTAACTGTCCTATTTGTACTGTCCTTGCATGAAAATAGCAACAATCTCTTCTTGCTGATGCCTTGAAGAAGTTCCTGTTATCGTTCAAAATCAAGCTTATTCATTTGCGAAAATGTCATCGATTACAGAAGAAAATTCGTCTGCCAGTGAACAGCACTTTCTTCCTCAAAATGGGGATAAAGAAAAACATTCCTCCATTCATAGAGGGGAGAAATCTTTCATTTGTGAAGCATGTTCGAAGAGATTTTCTAATAATGATAGCCTAAAAACCCATCTCTTGACTCATACAGGAGAAAAACCCTTTGCTTGTGAATTATGTTCCAAAAGATTTTCTCAGAGTTGTAATCTAAGAAGCCATCTCTTGACGCATACAGGTGAAAAAGCTTTTGTTTGTGAAATATGCTCTAAAGGATTTTCTCAGAATAGTTCTCTGAAAAGGCATCTGTTAACGCATGCAGAAGAAAAAACTTTAATTTGTGAAGTATGTTCCAAACGATTTTTTCAGTATGATAGTCTAAGAACCCATCTCTTGACTCATACAGGAGAAAAACCCTTTGCTTGTGAATTATGTTCCAAGAGATTTTCTCAGAGTAGTAATCTAAGAAGCCATCTCTTGACGCATACAGGTGAAAAAGTTTTTGTTTGTGAAATATGCTCTAAAGAATTTTCTCAGAATAGTTCTCTAAGAAGGCATCTGTTAACGCATGCAGGAGAAAAACCCTTTGCTTGTGAATTATGTTCCAAGAGATTTTTTCAGAGTGTTAATCTAAGAAGCCATCTCTTGACGCATACAGGTGAACAAGCTTTTGTTTGTGAAATATGCTCTAAAGGATTTTCTCAGAATAGTTCTCTAAGAAGGCATCTGTTAACGCATGTAGTAGAAAAAACTTTTATTTGTGAAGTATGTTCCAAACGATTTTCTCAGAATGATAGTCTAAGAACCCATCTCTTGACTCATACAGGGGTAAAACATTTTATTTGTGAAATATGTTCCAAAAGATTTTCTCAGAATCGTGACTTAAGAACCCATCTCTTGATACATACAGGTGAAAAACCTTTTGTTTGTGATATATGCTTTAAAGGATTTTCTCATAGAAGTACTTTGAGAAATCATATCTTGACTCATACAGGAGAAAAACCTTTTGTATGTGAAATATGCTTCAGGGGATTTTCTCGGAATGGTGATCTAAGAAGGCATCTCTTGACGCATAACGGATAAATTCCTTGTGCTTCTGAAATGTGTTCTATAGAATTTTCTTGACATTTTCAACTAGAAAGACATCTCATGATTCATACTAGAGAAAATATTTTGTTTGTGCAAGATGTTTTCCAAAGGGTTATCTAATAACCATTATTTAAAAAAAGTTTGTCTCATTCTAAACAGATACCTTTTGAAAATCTCTTGTATTTTTATTATGTTAAATCCGAGTATGAACCCTGTATATGTCGTTCCATTTACTGTTATCACACCTTTTTTAGTTTAGCATTTACTCTTTGCTCTTTACTCTTTACAAGTTATAAAATAAAAAAATGTAAAATTTTTCCATAATTGTCACAGTTGTCATTTTGATAAAAAGCAAATAATTCTAGATCTGTTGATTAGTTTTCAATAAAACTTTTTTATCTTACTATATTTTATCCTGAAAATTACAATTTTATCTGGTTATAAATTGATGAACTTCGCGGGCCTCTTTTGACCCGCGGGTCACAAATTGTGCTTGCCTAATTTACAAACATTTACTTTTTTTTAAATTTTACAAACTTTAGTTAAAAGATCGGAAAAGAAGATTACGGAGGCTTAAGGGTGATCGTTACGGCTCTGAAAGCAAGACAAAAATTTGTCTCTATCTCAGTGTTGAATTTAAGGGGTGGCCCGCTTTGAAATTTGAGATTTTGTGTTTTCAATAGTAAAAAAGTATAATTCGCCCCCCCCCCCCGGAACTCTATTGTGTCCCTCCCGGAGAAAAATGTCTGAATTCAGTACTGCTCTGTCTTGTCGCATTTTAAAAAGAGAATGACAGAAAGGAGTGATAAACTCAAAATATTTAGTAGTTTTAAATATGTTTTTACATTGTTTTATGTTTTGTAATACATTTTTAAATATACTTTTAAAATTCTTAGAAGGGAAAAAAATACAGCATGAAATGATGCATTTTTTGAATGAAATAAATTACCGAATGTAATGACTATTGCAAATATGGGGATATGAGAGGAATATAAAATGTGGGATTAAAAAAAAATTGACATTGTTTAATGTTTCTTAACAATTTTTTAATATATTTTCAAAAATTCTTAGAAATAAAAAATACAGGCGAAATGATGCAATTTTTGAACGAAAGTGAAATTACCGAATGTAATGTGCATTCCGAATTCGGGGTATGAATGTTCCGAAAATACTTAATAGTTTTAAATATTGACAATTTCTGTCCATCATTTTTTACATTGTTATATGTTTTGTATTTTTTTTTAAATATATTTTTATTTTTTTTAGAAACTAAAATTACAGCACGAAATGAAGCAATTTTAGAACAAAAGTGAAATTACCGAATGTTATGGGTATTTCAGATGTTGAGTACGAGTATTCCGAAAATATTTAATAGTTTTTAAATATTTTTTGACATTGTTTTATGTTTTGTAATAAATTTTTTATTTTTTATTTTTTAAATATTCTTAGAAGGGAAAAATACTGCGCAAAATGAAGCAATTTTAGAACAAAAGTGAAATTACCAAATGTTATGGGTACAGTCACCGCCAAAAAAAATCTTGACACTTTCGATTTTTGATGTTTTGTTAAATATCTAGAAATATACACAAGGAATTATTCTGAAACTCCTGGTGTGTAAACAAAATAGTACACGTCATATATTTTGACAAAGATTTTTAGCCGAAATCTAACAGGGGACCGTCAATAAATTGAAAAAGAACGAAGATCTTTTGGATCACCCTTTCAAAACTAATGAAGAAAAACAGTTTAAACTGCAGATAATGATTAAGTGGCTTATTGTGATAAGTTGTGCCGATTTTTATGAATATAGCTTGAAAACTCATAGAGAAATTAAAGTTTTTATAAAAATGGTCCAAAAATTTTCCAAGTTTTTTGCTTATAATTTTCAGAGCTCTTCATAAAACACAATAATCTTTTCAGAAAATATGACAAACAACATTGCACATAACACCCTGTAATCAGAAATAAAAAATAATGAAAAATGTATGAAAAATGAACGGGTTTACTAAATAATATTTTACTGCGCATGCGTCAACGCTATTAAAATTTCATTTGCATATTGTGTTAGTTAAATGTATAGAGCAACTTTTGAGAAAGTTTCAAAAACATAGCTTGAAAACTCTGAAAATTATCGTTAATAGAATATTGTCAAAATCCATTATTCCCAAAATGAAGCAAAAAGATGAGGGGCTGTATCCATATTCCATTGATTAGTACCTACACAGTATTGCACGTACTACTATATTTGGATACAACTCCTCATCTTTTTGCTTTATTTTGGAAATAACGGATTTTGACCATATTCTATTGACGATAATTTTTAGAGTTTTTACGCTATGTTTTTGAGACTTTCACAAAAGTTATTTTATACATTTAACTAACATAATATGCAAATGAAATTTTAATAGCGTTGACGCATGCGCAGTAAAATATTATTTAGTAAACCCGTTCGTTTTTCATACATTTTTTATTATTTTTTAATTCTGATTACAGGGTGATGTGCAATGTTGTTTATCATATTTTCTGAAAAGATTATTGTGTTTTATGAAGAGCTCTGAAAACTATAAGCAAAAAACTTGGAAAAATTTTGGACCGTTTTTATAAAAACTTTAATTTCTCTACGAGTTTTCAAGCTATATTCATAAAAATCGACACAACTTATCACAATAAGCCACTTAATCATTATCTGCAGTTTAAACTGTTTTGCTTCATTAGTTTTGACAGGGTGATCCAAAAGATCTTCATTCTTTTTCAATTTATTGACGGTCCCCTGTTTGATTTCGGGATAAAATCTTTGTCAAAATATATGACGTGTACTATTTTGTTTACACACCAGTAGTTTCAGAATGATTCCTTGTGTATATTTCTAGATATTTAACAAAACATCAAAAATCGAAAGTCTCAAGATTTTTTTGGCGGTGACTGTATACCGGATGTTGAGTGCGAGTATTCCGAAAATATTTAATAGTTTTAAATATTTTTGACGTTGTATGTTTTGTAATAATTTTTTTATTTTTTTTATTTTAAATAGTCTTAGAAGGGAAAAATACAGCGCAAAATGATGCAATTTTTAAATAAAGTGAAATCACCGAATGTAATGAGCATTCCGAATGTGAGGTATGAGTATTCTAAAACTATTTAATAGTTTTAAATATGTTTTAACATTGTTTTATGCTTTGTAATACATTTTTTTAAATTTTACAAGGGTTTTGTTTTGTGTTTAACGACGGCCCATTATCAGCACGTGGGCTATAGTCCCTAATGGGGTGGGGTGCCCTCCGTGGGGGGTCTTTCTAAGTGAACCTAGTTCGTATTTACGCAAGGAAATCCAAGGTTCGAAGAAAACGACGGAAAACTCCGAACGATTAGGCCGACGGCCGCGATTGGGTTCGAACCCAGCACCTGTCGTCTACCAGTTTCGGGGGCAGAATCTCTCGGCCACTTGTTGGGCAATTCTTATAAGGGAAAAATTCTGCACGAAATAATGCAATTTTTGAACGAAAGGGAAATTACCGTATGTAATGAGTATTGCGAATGTGGAGTATGAGTATTCTGAAAATATTATAAATATATCTTGACATTGTTTCATGTTTTGTAATATAGTTTAAAATTTTTTAAAAACTTCTTAGAAGTAAAAAATACAGTGAGAAATGATACAGTTTTTGGACGAAAGAGAATTTACCGAATGAAATGAGTGTACCGAATGTGGGGGGGGGGAGGTGGTTGCACCCCCCACACACCCCGTGTAGCTACGTCCCTGTGTACTGTTACAGTAGTCTAAAACTGTTAGGAAATAGGACCTCTGCATTTGTGTTAAATTTAGCCATATTCTCACACCATAATTCATTTCAGCTTTCAATATCGATATTAATACTACTTCATCGTCAAAGTATTAATAGAGATTTTCTAATTTTCTTGCTTTTTCCAGAGAAGTATGTTCTGGAAGTATATGGAAATCTGTTTTAATTCGAAGTGAATCTAGCGTTCAAATTTTAAATAAGACTTTTTAAACACGGAATAAAGACTGCGATCGAGTAATACATTTCAGGAGATGGAATTTAAGGGTTTGCACGTGGTACTGTCTAAATGTTAGGCGGGATCTTTACTTCAGTTTAGAAGACTAAGTTTAGATGCAGAATTAAATATTTCATGAAATGTTTCCAGTACATTTTTGTATGTTTCTGTATGGTAATTAGGACGTCTTTAGCATGAGTTACAGACGATATCATATTACGAGATTTTTATCGAATAAGAATTGACAGTGGCTTTGTCAAACTAAATTAATTGTCACAAACAAACAAGCTTATGAGAAAATCCCTGATCTCCATGACTGCCAGTAAAACTCTAGCCGTTAAAGAAATGTTTTATGAGTTTTTAGAAACATTTTCTAAGTTAATGCAAATGCATTTAAACAGCTCAACAAAAGTTAATATGCTTTCGTGCCTCTCCATAAATCTTGTGCCGCAAAGGAACAAGATTCTCTTTCATTCGTCGTTCTATTCCATAATCTGAGGCATATGATAAATTGCTTCTGCAGGGGCTAAATTTGCCTTGGTGTGATTTCTAAAAACAATTGTCCCAATAAGGTTGGATAATGCAAGGTTTAATCGGTGGTAGGCACAATGGACGTACATAATTTTGGAATATTTCTGACGAATTCAAGACTACAACCCACTAACCAGCCGCTCCGCCATACGCCTATGTAATGTATTTAGACAAATCCATACGTAATTCATCGCAACGTTGTCGGTTCTATTTTCGGTGGACAAGTCATTTAATTGAATTTACCCATAATATTTTCTCACACTAACAGACTACTCTGTGCCCATTTTCTTTTTATTAAAGATTCATGTACATACAATTTATAGCAAAGTTATTCAATGAACTTCCGGCTGCAATGGCGAGTCTGAAAATTTGTCGATACCCTATTGTCTTTCTTCGCACCATTCTTTTTCAAAATTTCATACTACTACTGTTTATTAAATAAAAAGCCTTTTACCAATTATAACATAATTTTCTCATATATTTTCTTTAAAATCATTATTTTTCACATAATTTTACATTACAAGGGGCTATTAAAGTTTTTGGCTTTTTTCTACATAAAACATTTTAATACTGACCATTTTAAGTTTCCATTATAATGTGATATAATGAGGATAGAGAAAAAAAAATTAAGGAACACATTTTTATATTTGACTCCTTAAATTAAATTATACGTCATATGCATATTATACGTATTTTTTCTTTGTCAGTTTAATGATATGGAATTACATTTATTGAATTTGACTATGCACAAAGTAAAAAAAGCGTTTCAAGAAGAACTGATATTTTATGTAGTAGATAGGAATAAAGAACAGTATATCCGACTGAGTGATATAAAGAGTAATTGGTGTAACTTTAATTAAAGATGTTTATATTTCTACACCTAAAAACATAAATTGAAGAAATATATTTTTACAACTAAAAATATACATAGTTCTTATGCAAGGGAAGATTTAAAAAAAATTATCAAATGTTATTATCATTAGCAAAATCATTATTATATTTATTTTCGTTAACTTTAGAAAATCTTTTTAAACTTTCGGGAGGGGCTTCAGCCCCCTTAGCCCCCTCCCTAGCTACGTGCCTGGTTCGTTATATTGCAAATAAGTTAATAACAAAATTGTAATTTAACAAATTACAACGACTATTTGGAAAATGATATTTTCAAAGACTAAAATTTTCGGTACTTCTAGGTTATCCCGTCGACCAAAAAATTATCGCCAAACTATAAGATTAAATGCCAATAATGGATGATCTTGAATGTCACATTCAATTATATTAAATACGATTCATGTGTTTAAAATGTCATTAAGTGATTTTTATTTCGACCTTTTTATTTGTATTTTAATCAATATTCTACTAATTATTTGTTTTTTCGTTATTTAAAATAAAAATTATATCAATATTTATAATTTGGCTATTGATTTGGCGAAATTGGTCGACGGGATAACAGAGTAGTACCAAATTTTCAAAGACTTATAAATATATTCTATATTTAAATTAATAATGGTACTTACGTATTAACGCCACCGCAGCAGAAGTTGCGCTAATGCGGCAATAAACAGCAATCTTGTTCTTCGCACGCGCACAAAAAAATGAAAAAAATAAATAAAATAAAGCATTAAAAAGCACTGGAAAATGGCGTCAAAAATCACCAAACAACATTGCAACAAGGAATCTAAAAGATAACGGTGTGCGCATGCGAACAAGATTGCTCTTTATTGGCGCATTAGCCCAACTTCTACCGCGGTGGCGTTAATACGTAAGTACCATAATAATATTAATAAACATAATTTTTAGGATGATCCTATATTACGTATGCCATGCATTCAACATTCATATTCCAAGACTAATGATAAAAAAAACAGCAGATTAAAGATAGAACACTTTAACTGTTTAAAATGTGCATTTTTATTCGGTTGAGTTAATCAGACTGATTTCTGAACGCTTCCTATTACGTATTGCATGGACATTGAACATTTCTATATCTGGATACATGACAAACAAATTTAAATGGAATTTCAGTTTTACAATTTTCGGAACTGCCAATTTTTAAACTTCCAGACATCGCACATTTTAAATTTTTACACCGTTGCGCAGAGAAAAAAAAACGCAATTTTTAATAAAATTTTTTTGAAATCTCTATCATAATTTGTTTTTAAATTATTATTGTCATTTAAAGTTTTTATTACTCTTTTCGTCATTATGGCAATAGAGGTATTCCATTTTAGGACATTAAACTTGGACCAATCAGAAAACTAATAAATAAAAAACAGAAGTATTCCATTTTTTAACATTAAAGTTAGACCAATCAGGAAACGAATAAGATTAAATAAGTTGCGGAATTCAACCAATTAAAAGATTCAGATATACTTTAGATTTCCCGATTCTCTACCGAGAACAACAATTATTTTTTCCAAATAGTTAAAAAAATATACAAAATTAATCTCAAACAAACAAATTAGAAGAAAGAAATATCAGAATTTTTTTCATTTTATTTTTGACTATTTTGGGTGGCAGCTGTAACCTCATTACTTCCTTCCACATCTTTGAGTATAATGTGTTGTCACTGCGCAATAATATGGAACTAAAAACAAAAGACCAGCCAATCCGATGAATAACAAGGGGGGATACAAATTTATCACAAACAAAATACAAAAAGTACTTTTTTTCATTTTATTTGCGACTGTTTTAAAGGCAGGGTGTGTCATCCCATCAGCCGCCCTCCCCGCCGCTTTTTTCGATATGCTGTGATGTCAATGTGGACTAATATGGGGCTAACAAGAATGGCTATTTACAGGTATGACCGAAGAAAAAATCAGATTTACCAAAAAGAAATATAGATTGCAGAAAAAAAAATTACAAATTTATTTCAAACACAATGAAAAAAAAAATCAGCATTTTTTAACTATTTGGAAAATAGTAGTTTTTTTTGGTAGAGAATCTGAAATATATCTGAATCTTTTTATTGCTTGAATTCTGCGACTTATTTGTTTTCTAACCAGTGGCGTAGCTATGTTTTTTGGCGCCCGGGGCCAGCAAGAAATTTTGCGCCCCCACCCTAATATAGATATATAACAATTTCTCTCAATTTGGCGCCCCTAGGCCTCGGCGCCCGGGGCGGACCCCCCTTGTCCCCCCCCCTTAGCTACGCCACTGTTTCTAACTAACCCATCCTTAATGTGTAGAAATGGAATTCTTCTGTTGCAACAATGACAAAAATGTATTAAAAACTGCAAAAAAATTTATAACTCAAAAACAAATTCAGATACAAGTTTCAATCAAATTGCATTTAAAATTAAATTGTTTAATTTATACGTCGGTGTAAAAAATGAAAATGTGTTATGTTTAGAAGTTTAAAAATTTACAGTGCCGAAAGTTGTTAAACTGAAATTTCATTTAATATTTGTTTATGACATGACATTAAATGTCCTGGCATATTAATATGACTCTGTTATGGCGTAAGCTACGTTTTAATCATCATAAAAATGATATTATTATTGTTTTTCTTTAAATATAGAAGTCATTTATAAGTCTAAAATTATAATCTGAAAATATTATTTTCCAGATAGTCTTTTTAATTTGTTAAATTACATATTTTTTTAACTATTTGGAAAATAGTTATCCTCGGTAGAGAACTGGAAAATCTGAAGTATATCTGAATCATTTTATTTTTTGGATTCCGCAACTTATTTCATTTTATTTTTAACTGTTTTTGAGGGGGGCTGTAATCATTTTAGCTTTTTCACCTCTTTTGGTATAATGTGGTGTCACCGTATGTAATATACAGCTAAAGAGAAGAGAGTGATTAGAAAGTTCATTGATAAGGAGAAAAAAACAAGTTTAAACGAAGAAAAGAAATAAGCTCTTTTTCATATCATTTTTGCCTCGTTTTAGAGGGGAGGCAACCCCCCCCCCTATTACTACTTTTTGGGTATGAATGTGGTGTCACTGTGTGCTTATATGGAACTGTAGCAAAGGAAGTAGCTAGTCTGTTGAACAATGGAAGAAAAAATGCAAATTTATCTCACACAGAAAAAATATCAACACAATTTTTTCATTTCATTTTTGACTACAGTAAAAGCCCAATAATTCGGATTAATTGGGACCAGACATAATCCGGATTATCGAAAATCCGTAGAATTAGAAAAAATGGAATAAAATAAAACATACTTACAAAAAGTAACAATTGTGTTAAACTTATTGAATATTTACAGACAGTAAAAATGTTTACTTTGTTTAATTCTTCCGACAAGATTTCAGAAAAAGTTTTTTTATTCAGAAAACGACGATGAAACAAGTTGATGTTAAGGAAATTAGCCAATTTATTCTCAAATTTGAAAGAAAAAATTAACCAAACCGATCCGGATTATCCGGAGATCCGAATTAACGAGGTCCGAATTAGCGGAGTTCTGCTGTATTTCGAGATGAGGGGGGCTGTAATTCTTTTCCCATCTTAGAGTATACTGTGATTAATGTATCAATGTGATCAATAGTGGATTAATGAGAAGGGCTATTTTGCTGTATGACAGAAGAAAAAATTCCAGATTTATCTAAAAAGGTGAGAAAAAAAACAACTTTTTCCATTTAATTTTCAAATATTTCGGAAGGAGAGCGGGGGGGGGGCTGTAACCCTAGCAACCCCCTTTTTCTATATATTTTCAAAAAAAGAAAAATTAGCAATTTTTCATATCATTTTCGAAAATTCTTGGGGGGGGGAGTCTGTAGCCTCATCAGACCCCCCTCCCTCTCCTTGGGTACGGATGTTTGTAGAAGCGTTAAAAGATCTGAGAAAACCTTTTCAAAGAATTTGAAACCATTTAGCCATTGAAATATCTTTTAATGTGTGATTACTAGGGACAAAAGTCACATTGGAACTGTCCCAATGTGACTCCAAGGGCCGATATTTTATAAAACATGTTAGACCTCATTATTGGAACCTGGTAGGATAAATTAAGGAACAGTAAAAAAGCTTTAATTTACGTCTATTCGTATTCTTAAATAATCTTTATAATAAATGTAATTAATTTTAAAATAATCTCATCATCAATTGACTTTGAAACCAACTTGTGATCCTCAAAAATGGAGTTGCTTATCTGAAATGTTACTAGATTGTCTGCAAGACATGAAAACACATATGGTAATAGGAAATACTGGTGCCATCTTCTGACAATTTTTTGCCCCATGGATTTGTGAGATAAATTTTTTGTCCCAAAGTGCCCCCTTATCTAAGTCTTATTGAAGAATCAGGGTAAAATCTTGAATACTTATATACTTAAGCAGACTGAAAATTTTATTATTATTTTTTTAAATTTTCTTCCATATCCAAGGCTGGAGAAGCACAGTTGAGGTTTGGATACGCAGAAAACTCTGCCTATGATTTATTTAGTTGAAATAAAACAAGTTAGAAATTGCACTTAAAGCTTTGCAAATGAGGTGCGTTCTCTAAAAATGTAACTCTCATATATCTATCTCATAAAATTGTAAATAATTAATTACAATTAAAATGTGCACCTAAAAATGTTCTCCCTATACTCATTATGTAATTTAATACTTTTGTATGGCCTTGTAAATCAATAACAAATGTTCTTTGCACCACAGATTAAGCAAAATGTATATTATAATATCTACTTTATAGATGTATACTAATTTTATTAAGTTCGAATGAGTGTAACACCATTAAATTGCTTTTGAAACATTTTCCCCTATTGACCATAATTTAACGGAATATTTTTTATTGTTCCTGTAATTGATCTTTGCATCCGATTTTCTTAAAATTTGAAATGACTTGACAAATTATGTAATAATTATGTATTTTAAATTTCAAACGATTAAAATGATTTTGAAACTTTTTCCCCATTGACCGTAATGAAACGAAATAATTTTGATTGTCCCTATAATTGATCTATGCATCCGATTCTCATAAAATTTTAAATGACTCTACAAAATTATGTAATAATTATATATTTTAAATTTCGAACGATTCGGTTGGGTAGTTTTTACGTTGTTATATGCGGACGGATGGACGGACCGAACGACAACTATAGGTGCTACGTATTTTTCATAGTTACGAACGCACCTAAAAATAAAATCTGCACATTACGAATTTTTGTTTATAATTAAAAAAAGGTGTGTCATATTTTGTCTTTATCTTTTTTTCTGAAAGAGAAAGAGATTGGTTAAGCCGAATGCTAAAAACATTTAATAAATACAAGTAAAAAATTAAAAGATGTAAATAATAAGATATTTATTGTTGTTAGTAGTTGAAAAATGAAGCAGAAAACAGCCACATGTAGATTTGAACAGGTTCCATGTTTTGAACGTTATCTTGATAAAGAATTTTGAATCCTACATTCTATAGATATTAGCAAAGAGATTAAAATGTTCGATTTCTACATTTAAAAAAATAATTTCAAACACTTTAAACTGGATACCGTAGATAATCACGGAAGGACAGAGGATTTATATTATTAATTTATTGAATATATTTAATGTGATTTATCACAATGAATGTAGAAGTGTGTATGACGCTAATGAATGTAGTGGGTTCTCTAAGAATGTAGAACCAACAGAGTGAAAAATATCCAAGCAGGGAATCCAACCCGGAGTCTTTGAAATAGCGCTCCAAGTGCTCAACTCATTAACGCTATGAAGGAGGACAATACCCAGCTTGTCATGTTTCACTAGTAGAGTATGCAGAATTTTATTTCAGGGGGGAGGTCTGACTTAAACTTCCATACCATTTCTATACCATATGAAACAAGTTGAATTGTTTCTTAAATATAAATAATTTTAGACAAAAAGTGGGGGTGCAGGGTTGATTCTGTTCAGAATTTTAAGAAAAATTATAAAAAATCTGTCTTCATACTGAAATTTTGGACTTACGATTTTTGAGAAATGGATGCCGAAAAAAACAATTTTGTCAAGTGTTCACTGAAAAAATGTCCGATTTCGTTAAAGGATTGTGGGAAAACCCCAAATTTTGTCAACAGACCGCGAATAGAATGCGAATTTTGTAAAATGATCGCAAAAAAGTCAACTTCCGTCAACTAATCTTAGAGAAAATGCAAATTTCGTCAATCGATCGTAGTGTAAAAGCGAATTTCGTATAACGATTGCTAAAAAACGTGAATTTCTACGAAAGATCTGGAAACAAATGCGAATTTTGTCCAAAAAAACCGATGAAAAAAGCAAATTTCAACAAAAGATCATGCAAAAAATTGCGAATTCCGTTAAAGGGCAAAACAAAGAAGATAATTTCGCCGACGGACCACAGATGGAAAAAGAATTCTGTTAAAAGACAATAGAAAGAAAGCAAATTTCGTCAAATGATTACATTCGTCAAAAGAAACGCGAATTTCAGCAATTGGCAGCTGAAAAAATGGGGAAAAATTCATCAAAGGGGTTGCGGAAAAGTACGCGAATTATAACAAAGAGCCTCGAAAAAACGTGAAATTCGACAAATGTTTGTAAAAAATAAGTATACTGTCAAAACTCAGGAAAAACGCATATTTCGTTGAAGGATCACAAAAAAATGCAAGTTTCTTGAAAGTGCCGCAGATAAAAACCAAATTCGTAAAAGTGCTGCGGAAAAAACACGAGTTTTGACAAAATATTGCAAAAAATGGGAATTTCGTCAAAAAACGATGAAAAATTGCATTATTTCGATAACGGTTTATGACGAAAAAGGCATATTTGGTCAAAGAATCGCAGGAAAATGCAAATTTCGTCAAAAGGCAGATGAATAATTAAAAATTTTGACAAAATACACGAATTTCAAGAAAAATCCGCAAAAAAAATGTTGACAATTTTCCATTTCTCATTACTGCACCCTCTTCAACAACTTAATAACTCTTTCAATCTTCATTTCCATTAAAATACAATGATCCACTCATCGAATTTTCCCAACCACGTGACCTACCCTAATGATCTCGTATCTCAAAATGGTAGGGCATAAAATTAAGCCAAACATTATCAAATATATTTTTCAGATAAAATTTGCAAATACACAAGATCTGACCTTATTATTATGATACATGACTATCCTCCCTTGGCGACCAGTTTGGTTTCTCTTAAATGCGAGCTAAACACTGCATCATGCTAATTTTATTCCTAAATTAATTTGCATTTTACTTGCTCAATCCTTCGCTAAAACAGAAGAATCTGACAGAGAAATCTAGAATTCGGTATTTGGTACTACTTGATTACTCGGTGGAGCAAAAAATTATCGCCAAACTATAAGATTCAATGCCAATAATGGCCGATCGTAAATGTCACATTCATTTCATGTTTTTTGCATCATCAAGTGATTTTAAGTCACTACTTTTTGTATTTTTATTAATACAGTGAAATCTCTGTACATCCATGAGACCGGAACTTTTGTCCCTTAAATAGAGGTGTCCCTTATTCAGAGTTTTAATTGTTGTTTTTAATTAAACGTTCAGAAGGACGTAAATATAACAAATCATTAAAGGTGAAGCTTAAATGTATGCAAAGAGTATAAATTACGTTATACATAAAAGGAATAGAGAAATTAATGAATTAAAATTTTTAATTGTTTACTAAATCTTTAAATTATTTGTGGTATTATTGTTTTTTATTTTATATGCAAATTCTATAGTTGCAAAAAGTTAATACTTTAATAGTTAAAACTTAATACTTTAGCATTTAATGAGTTTTTTATTATTTTTTTTCTTAAGTAATCAATCAAACGTAAACGTTTTGCGAATTTCAATTTTTCACTTAAAACTTTGAAGTGTTCATTTACCATACTGATAAATTTTAGTTCTTCATTTTCAGCAGCATTTAAAAAAATTACTCAACTACTGTGCTCAGCTAGCGGAAAATATTTTGATACATTTACAAATTCATTTTTTAACAGAAAGACATATAACTGGACTGCCTGACTGTGGAAGCGGTTCGAAATCGAACTGTGTTTTCACTTTTTCGGTGAATAAATTGCCTCTTGAATTACAAGTGATTTTGATCATATGACAAATATGCTTTTCACCCTATCTGAGTAGTTATTCTACTTTCAAGTAGAAATTCGGTTAAAAACGTCCACTTTTACAATATTTTCTGCATGATCTATTGCTTCCCCCCAAAAAAAGAAATAAATAAAACAACACGATTACACAGTTTCTGAACAACAGCTAGTTTCAGGCATTTCCGAATAAAAATACATTAAAACTTATGTCATAAAAGTTGCCCTTTATGATTTGAGAACAGCCCAAACGCATCTGTAACATTCTTTATTTAATATACTTTTTTTAATTCCCCACTTCCAGAATCATCCTCAAAATTTTCAACATTACTTTCAATAGGGATAAACGCACTGATGTCAAATCAGAATCACGGGTAAATGAATAATTGTCAACTGTGTCATATGCCACTGCATCCACATAACTGCCCATCTTTTTGACAATTTCACAAAAATCTGTATTTTCATTTTCATTAACTGAAATGCAAAACGAGTTCATTTGATCTCATTTTCAGCTGTCCCTTAAATCGAGTGTTTCTTATTCAAAAGTAAATACATTGCACGTCTTATATCAACGGACTGGGACCGGAAGTTTTGTCCCTTAAAAAAAGGTGTCCCTCATTTGGAGGTTTCACTGTATTTAGTAAATATATTTTTATTTTTTACAAGGAAACAGAAAGAAAATAAATAATACTGTAAACCACGATACTTAATTATACATCAAAACATTGTTTTAATTTACCATGAGGAAAATAAACAAGTAAGAAAAATCATGCGTTAAGCATAGATTATGAAACACTTTCCAAAACTACCTGAACACTTTAACAAAACTTCGTTATCCATGGAAATAAAGTGTTACTGTCTATAACAAAATTTGTATTTCAATAATTTTGAACAACCCTGTATTTGATTTGTCGTTTGGTATAGATACTATATAATGGAGAAATTTAGTTAAGCAAGAAAACGCCTTGCTGATTGAAATTTTTCTTTTAGCAATTTATACTAATAGATGGAAATATACTTCAGTAGTTTTGTTCAGCCCTGTAGTTTACCAAATATCTTTATTACACGAAAGTATTTTTGCTAAAATTTAGTTCAAACAAAATTACTCTTTAAACACATCACATTTCCAGAAATTATCATCCATAAGCGAACCTGTATCCAGTTCATTGTGTGACCCTGTATTTCATTTTATCTATATTCTACAAATATTTCACAGTAAACTCTTCTCAACTTTGTTGGTAAGTGTTAAAAATATTAAATGGTAAGTTAGAAAATGGTATTAGCAAGAATTATGCTTGCCTAACATAAAAGTACCAAGAATTCTTTACGATCATAAGAAATTTTATGTAGTTTTATTCAAAAAAGGAAAATTCGATTTTTTCATCAAAAGGAAACTTTGCATATGAAAATCAAAGATGTCCCGTGATTTTGACTATCATAATATGGTACTTCTAGGTTATCCCGTCGACCAATTTCGCCAAATTATACAAATCGCCAAACTAATAGCCAAATTATACATGTTGACATAATTTTTATTTTAAATAACGAAAAAACAAATAATTAGTAGAATATTAATAAAAAGTCGAAATAAAAATCCCTTAATGACATTTTAAACACGTGAATCGCATTTAATGTCATTGAATGCGACATTCTTGATCCTCCATTACTAGCATTTAAACTTATAGTTTGGCGATAATTTTTTGGTCGACGGGATAACCTAGAAGTACCAATAACATAAAATGAAATGATAGCGATAGAACAGTATTTAGTGATGTATACCCTGTGCTGGGTATTTAATCAAAAATATCAAACTGACATAGAAAAGAACGAAGAGGTCTGCCCAGAACTGTTGATGACAGTTACACAATTATGCTATTTTTATAAAGGTGATAGGAGGGAATATTGACGTATCATAATTTTTATTTACATTTTTTATGATAAAGAACACAAAAAAGCAAAAGAGACAAGACCTTAGAAAAAAGTGCATATCTGATTAGCTCATAAAGTTATCATTTATGAATTGAGAAAACATGCCAAATAAATATTCAATTAATTATTCATATATTTTTAGAAAAATACTCAGCTCATGTTGAGTTCAAAGAATACATAATAATGAAATATGCTTCATCTGAATCCTTTGAAAGTCTTTTAAGAAGAAAATTAAAAAAATAAGAATTTTGCACAAAATTTATTTTTTGGCACACTTTTTTTTTAAGTGTTACTTCAATAAAGCTTTTCCAATCGCATAAGAAGTTGACGTACAATTTATCATTTTCAGGTCGGATTATTTTTTTAATTTTGAAGGTAAATTACTTTACAGTAAAATAACAAAAGTTAAAACTATCCAAAAGTTTTACTGAAAAATAAGGAACAGGTCTGGAGTTATTTGCTTTTTATCAAAATGACAACTGTGGCAATTATGAAAAAAAAATGACATTTTTTATTTTATTACTAAATGCCAAAACATCTCAAATGCTAAAAAATGTGATAACAGTAAATGCAACGATTCATCCAGGGTTCAATTTAAACATAAAAAAATACAGGAAATTTTTGAGAGGTATCCGTTTAGTATGAAACAAATGTTTTTCTGAATTTGGTTTTAAGATAAAAAATGGTTATAAGAAAGCATCTTCTCCTGTATCAATCATGAAGTGTCTTCTAATTGACAATGTCTAGAAAAAGCTTTGAAACAAATTTCAGAAACACAAGGATTTCATCAAGCATGTGTCATGAGATGCCTTCTTAGACTATCATTCCGAGAAAATCTTTTAGAGCATAATTCACAAACAAAAGGTTTTTCTTCTGTATGAGTCAAGAGATGGGTGCTTAGATTACCATTTTTAGAAAATCCTTTGGAGCATATTTCACAGATAAAAGGTTTTTCTCCTGTATGAGTCAAGAGATGAGTTCTTAGATGATCATTCTTAGAAAATCTTTTAGAACATACTTAACAAGCAAAGGGTTTTTCTCCTGTATGAATCAAGAGATGCGTTCTTAGATGACCCTTATGAGAAAATCCTTTGGAACATATTTCACAAACAAAAGGTTTCTCACCTGTATGAATTAAGAGATGCATTTTTAGATTACTATTCTTAGAAAATTCTTTGGAACATATTTCACAAATAAAAGGTTTTTCTCCTGTATGCGTCAAGAGATGTCTTTTTAGATAACAATTCTGAGAAAATGCTTTGGAACATATTTCACAAATAAAAGTTTTTTTTTCTGTATGTGACAAGAGATGTCTTCTCAAAGTATAGTTATAGCGAAATCCCTTCGAACATATTTCACAAACAAATGTCTTTTTTCCTGTGTGAATGTCTTTTAGATGTCTTTTTAGACTACTATTCTTAGAAAAAATTTTGGAGCATACCTTACAAAAAAAATTTTTTTCTTCTGCATCAGTGGAGGAATGTTTTTCTTTATCCCCATTTTCAGGAACAAAGTGATGTTGACTAGAGCAAGAAGTTTCCTCTGCAATTGATGACATTATTGCGTGAGAAAAAGTTTTCTTTCGGATGATAACAGAAACACTTTTTCAAAGAATCAGTATTTATCGGATTGTTGCTCTTTTCATCCTAGGAAATGACTTATTGGACTTCAGCGAGAAAGTTTTATATACCTTTGAATCTGAAAATAGAGAAAAAAGAAATAAACAAGACATTTTTATATAAACTGTGCTAAATTTTAACTCTGAATTAAATAGCCAATTTTACATGCTTGATTTCCTTAAACAGCATAAAATTCATTCATTAAATTTTCCCATTGTGTAGTTTTAGACATCTGACTGGACTTGAGTGTAGATACACATGTATGTCTATAAGTTAAAATATCGCTTCTGTTCCACCTACATCTTTCTCCGGAGCTTATGAAATAAGGGAATGTATATACACAACATTATCAGTTTGTTTGTCTGTCTCTCTATCTGCTTGACTGTCTGTTTGTTATTTTCTCTGCCTGATTTTTTTGTTTGTCTGTCTGATTCTTTGTTGGTTTTTTCTGTCTGTCTGATTCTTTGTTGGATTTTTCTGTCTGTCTGTTTGTCCTAAACCATATTCTGCTTTATACAGAGTTTATGAGGTAGGGGGCTGTACATACACAAATTTTTCACTTTAACGGGGGGGAGAAGGGACTGGCACTTAACATTGCCATTATTACTCCAGGGGGAGGTTGGAATTCTTCTTTTAATATCAATATCATTTTTGATCCAATCAATTTTGTGATGTGACACGCAGAAACTCTTAAAAATTGTGGATTTGAGAATGGAATTTTCAAGTGTTTTTGAAGTAATAACTACTGAACTATTGAACAAATTCTTGCAAAATTCAGAAATTTTTGAACATTGTGAATGTTTGCATTTATTACCATTTGGAATTATTAGAAAACATTGCCAGTCAGCAAATTTAAACATACAGTTAAAAATTGTTTGTATAAATTTTATGGAATTACAAAAATAGTCGATTCCTGTTACTTCAATGTATTTTCATAACATTGTTTCTATAAAAGTAAGTTTTCAGCATATCGCTATATTCTGCAGTTTTTGAAGATTATCCAATAAATGACTCACAATTAGCAAAAAAGAATATTGCATTTCCCACACCTTAGGTATATAAACTTTTATCAGCAGCTTCTATCCATTTTGTCCAATCAGAATATTGCGTTATGTATCATTTTCATTGTACTCTTCATTTATACAATACATGAAATTTATGCCAAGGATATCTTTATTTGTGAAATTATAAAGCTGTCACTGAGTGATTATGTGGTTAACATAGGTTCTATGTAAGCTCGCTGTCGTAGCAAGTATTTTGACAGTTCCTCCTAGACCACCACAGAAACTTTTCCCATGTGCTGTGGCAATAAAATACCACTCGGCATCAATATCAAAGACTGTTTTGTGCATGCAGGTGATTAAAAAGTTATTTCTACTTTTATACTGAACAGCGCATCCATCCGAAAAATAAAACATTTTATTGATTTTGAGGTTTTTCATTAATGTTGCAATAAGATGGGTTTGGAAAAATTAAAGGCCACAGTGTTGTGCTTCAAACATTCTGTAATGAGTACATAATTGAGATGCTCAAAAATGTTTCTATCTCTCTTATAAAATACTATAAGAGGATGAATAGTAACTTGGGTCCAATGATAGGACTGTACCTCATCTTGTATGACAAAAGCACAATTTTCAGAAAAATTGCAAGTTATCATTTTTTCTCCTCTATTTAAATTAGAATTTCTAGTAAATAAAAATTGAAAAATTTTAATAAATCTTTACTGTTTCACATCAGTTTGTACTTATATTCTTTCAAGTAGATATCCTAGAGTAGAAATATAGAATTCCTTTTTTCCAGGTATAAGGAGCCAGTTACTTGAAAAGTTTCAATTAGCTTTTTAAATTAACAAATTACTAGCTTGAAATCCCATTATTTCTCCATCTTGAAATTTTGCATATTTATAGCTAAAAAGTCAAAGATAAAAAAATATTTCTTTTTGAAAAAAATTAAAAATGGTGTTTTTAAAAAATTTGAACTAAAAAGTTTCGAAAATTTGTCAAAAAATTTATTATACTCAAAATAGTTAGTGTGCATATCATACTAAAGCCCATAAAAACAGCTTTTAAATAAGATATAATTGAACTCAATAGCCCAATTTTTAAAGAATTGCTGAGGATTTTGCGATTGGAAATTTGGTTAAATTAGACATTTATTTAGAATTTAAAATTCTGTAAAAAAAAAAGTATTTTGACACGGATCATCGATCCTAGTCTGCCACCTTTCCCTGTTCTAGCAAGAAATCTTAATCTTCAGCTATTGTGGCAGTATTTCTTGGTTATCCCATCGACCAATTCCGCCAAATCATACAAATCGCCAAACTATTAGCAAGATTATACAAATTGACGCAGTTTTTCTTGTAAATAACGAAAGAGCAAATATGTTAGTAGAACATTCATAAAAAACTAAGTCAAATTAAAAATTACTTTATACCATAAAAAACACGTGTATCAGTTTAATGTCAAGTAAATATGACTTTGCAATCAACCATTAATTTAATTTAATCTTAGAATTTGGCTACAGTAATTTGGTCGACGGGATAACCAAGTAGTACCATTTTGGCTTAAGCTTCGGTATAAGCAAAATCAAAAGTGTTTACCTATTTTTTTTTTTTTTTTTTTTTTTTTTTTTTTTTTTGTGAAAATGCATCATGCTTTCTAGCTATCGGATTGGTTGTTTTGCATCTTTTGTTTTTTTTTAACATTTTCTATTTCTCAAATACGGCCAAATGTCTACAATCTGCACAAGATAGGGCCAAAGGTTATGAGAATAATGGAATTTCTCAAATAATTCCTTTAATTTTTTTTATAAGAGTGTTTTGAATCCTGCATAGGAACTCTGATCTTAATATTCGGGATGTTAAGGATGTTGCACTCTTTCAAATAAAGTAGACTCCCACAAATTTACAATGCTTGTGCAGATTTTAGACTTTTTAGGATTTCTGGTTATTGCTTTGTCTACTTTTTTAAACAGTAATGTGAATGTAATTAGTAATGCAATCAAAATTATAATGGATGCTTACAATGTACTAAAATATTAGAATTAAATAATAAACAAACAAAATTTAGATAAGCTTTAATTATAATTAAAATATTAAAAACAAAGGTCAAGTAAATAATCAATAATGTATAATTAAATATTCATTGTAAAAATGAGAAGCCATATTTCCTTAAATAATTCAATGAAACTTGCCTTAAAGGAGCACTACTAATCCACATACAAATTATAAAATAAGGAAATTTTATTTCACATTTAACAATAAAAAAAGCTTGATTAATGAATAAATACATTTGAGTAAAAGATTGTTATTATTAGTGATATCAGCAAAATTTTGAAATTTTTCTGAAATAAATTTATTGTTACTTCATGAACAAACATGAATATTAACAGTGCTAATATATATTATATTAACTTATGATACTATTAGATATACACATAATAGATACATATATTACTAATATAATATTAACAAAAATTACAGATTAATATCTGAATAGAATTGATATAAAAAAAATGTCAAATTTTGTCTCTAGTTTCAATGAAAGTTTCATTGTTTATATCTGTAAATTATGAGTGGATTTTAGATTTGAGAGAGTCTTCTGTATAATAAATTTGAAAAGCATCTATCTAGTACAGTGGACTCCCTTAAATCTGCAAAACTTGGTATCAGGGGTTGTGTGGATTTTAGAATTGTGCAGATTTCTGGTCACTGATTTGTTTACATTTTTGAAACATTAATTTGATTGGTAATTAAGCATTATAATGAATGAATATAATAAATTGAAACATTAAAAAAATTAAGTAAAATGTTTAAATTATTTATTAGACAAAAAGCTTGTAATTATTACAAAAAAAGTTAAGTAAAAAAAAATTTAGAAAAATATTAAAGTAAATAATTAAGATACAATAATAAATATACATAATTATGAGGAAAAATGAATCCTTTTTTATAAATAAAAATATTTATCTTTTTTACTAAACAAAAAAAAGCTTGATTACTTAAAAATTATTTTGGAAAATAATTGCAATCACTGTTGATATTAGTTCCATCATAAGTTTTTTCAAAATAAATACACATTTTTTTATGAAAAAGCTTGAGTTCAATCATATTAACCAGTTACATATTAAAATACATATGTAAAAAAAATAATAATAACTATTATTATTATCGTCAAACTGACGTAGATTCCACTTTCACTTTGCGATTCCAAGACTAAACTAAAACTTTTTTACCATGTGCCGCTGTTGCTTCGCGCATTCGCTGCCGCTGAAGCAAATTTCCCTCCTTCACACAAATGAGAGGGCGATGCGTTATGGCGATTATAACATTAGGAGTCTCTTAATTTTTTTTTTTTTTTTTTTTTTTTTTTTTAAGTAAATTCACATTTTGTTCTTGAAAAACCTTGTGTTTAGTTCACAGATTTAATCCATAATAATCAGAATTACATATTAAATACATACGATATATTGAAAAGGTAAAGATAAATATTGAAACACAATGAAACAAATGCAAACATTCAACTTGCATAGCATTTCAACTAGTTTACATTTGCAAATATTTTCCAGAAACTACAGTAATGGGAATCTTTCAAGGCTCAAAATGTACTGGCACAAACTGGAGTGATATTCTAGTTCCTGAAACTATGATAAATAAGATTCTGATTTGTAAATTGTTGGTAAATATCATTCTAGCTCATGCAATTATTAAACACATTACAGTATAACTTCTTTTATAAGAAACACGATTACAGCAACATTTACCTCACGATTACAGCAAGTCTGAATTATAGAAAATTCTGGATTACAGAAGTTTTGTAGCTAAAATGCATGAAGATTAATGATAATACTGATATCTTTCATTTGTTATGGCAATACAAAAATGCAAGGAACTGGATAATTGAAAACATTGAGAAAAATCAATTCTAACTGGTAGTTAAAAACAAATGTTTAAAAAAAATTATATTTATTTTTTGTAGTGTCGCCATCTGTTGTAAATTTTAGAAACAACAAACGTATGATTTTTTTTATATCTAAGATTACTGATTTATGATTACTTAATAAATAATGCACATGATAAGAATAATAGACTTACGTCATGAAAAATATTAAAAAACTAAATTCTAAACCCCAAAAAATTACAGTGAGAAATTTAAGACTTACAATTATAATTTAAAATTCAATCTTATAATTACAGTAACGTATTTGAAATTGTGATATTTAAAGCTAATGTTATAAAAAATTAAATATATAGCAATTATAAGTATCAAAATAAATCACAAGTTAAATACTTAAGAGAAATAACAATAATAAAAATCCAGTTTTGCTATATTTTCAGGACACCTTATTATCTTTGGAAAAAAAAAGTGAAATATCTATTAATCATGAATTTTTAAAACTTAATATCTAAAAAGACACCTATATTTATTACACATGTAATTTAGAAAGTTCTCACAGTTTTAAAATTGAAAAAAAAAGTTGAGTTATTACGTAATCTTTTCATTTTATTAGCCATTTTCTGAAATTCATTTATATATATGCTATGGTGTTATCTATTATCTCTAATTCAAAAGAAAAAAGAATAAACATACTGAAAATGTTTGGATTACAGAAGTCTCTGGATTGTAGATGTCCAGATTAAAGATGTTATACTGTATATGTAAAATCCAGAAAAGAAATTTTCAATAATATCCATTTTCATTGCCAAAACCACACAAAATTTTTTTATATCCATTGTATGTCAAAGCATCACTTCACAAAATATACAACTAAACACAAAACTTATGACATAAACACATTTAAAAAATTCCAACCACCCATAAGACAATAAACATATCAATCCTCTCAAACTGATTATAATTTCAGATGAAGACACAATAAATATGAAAAGGATCTAAGAAACAAACGGCAATAATAATAAAAATTTCTTTATTGCCTTGTCAAATGTCTTGTTTCTTCCAGGATTCAATCATAGTTTTTAAAGTGTATGGGTTATTTTATTTAAATTTCGATAAATTTTATAGAGATACTTCATAATGAAATCAATTATTTTAAAATATTTACTTTCAGTTGAATAGAATGGAATAAAATTCAGTTTATGAACAACACAGTGTTTAAAAATTAAATGTTTTTAACAAAAGTCTTACAAATTTCTTACTGTTTTTAAACTGAAATTTGAAATAAAGTAATTAAAAATAAATAATACAATAAGAGAAATCATCTGCTATAAGTAAAACATTTTAATAATGCTTTAAATAACTTAATAATAAGGAAAAATGAAAGTTGCAATGCATGAAATTTTATGTGGTCATTATCAGATAGCAAATTGCAGAGTTTTTAGTTGAAGATTAACGAAATAAGCTATCCTGTCTTAACATTATTTTATTTTAGTAAAGATGTATTTATCCCTCAAAGGTGATTTGTTTTGGAATACCTGCATTTGTATGCTGTCCACATTAACTTCCATCGAACAAGAGACGATCTAAGCAGAAGTCATCATGATGATAAAAAGAATCTGATGCTTATCTCGCAAACAGCTGTAGTTGAGAAGAGCAGATGATCTGCTGTCGAAAAGCAAAAATAAATTTATGTACAGTAGCGGACCTATTATCTGGAATTGTCAGGACCAAGGGCTTTCCGGATTCTGGAATTTTCCGGATTTCGGGCCCGTCAGAAACTCGACACTCCCTCCCCCTCCCAAAAAAAACACGGAAAATTTAAAAATAATAACAAAATCATAGCACTGCTATCCAGAATATGAATGAAAAGTGTATTGTATGAAAAGTCTGTGGAAAAAACAGCAAACTACAACTTTGACTCTTGTACTATAGTACAAAGTCTCAAATCCGGACATCCAAAATTCAGAGCTCTTCAAAATCGGGACTTTTGCTAACCGGCTTTATATATATATATATATATTACTGTAAAATACCGTTAATCCACCCCCCCCAAACGTGACGAAAAATCATAAAATATTTAGAGGAGGGGCTTATATGGGATTTTTCGGCGGTTGTTTCACAAAATTTGCATTTTTTGCGAGATATCTGCATGATTTTTTCACGATATTTGACGAAATTTGCAGGGTTTTATCGTGATATTTGAGGAATTTGCAGAGTTTTTTTTTTGTGATACTTGAAAAAATTTTCTTTTTTAATGGGGATGAATCATGATGGAATGAATGAATTGAATCTTTCAATGAATTATGAATTTTGATACTTGAAGCAATACTTGAAAAAATGTGCATTTTTTTAAATAAAAAAACGTAAATTCTGTCAAAAAACGCAGAAAAAAAGTGAATTTTATAAAAAAAAGGCCAAAAAGCATGAAATCTATTAAAAAATCTCGAAAAAATGCACATTTAATCAAAGATTCATGATTCATTCATTTCATCATGATTCATCCTGTTCTCAATCACCGTCATTTCCGGATTTTGGGTCCTTCCGGATTTTGGAATTTCGGATAGTAGGTCCTCTACTCTATTAAAAGTTACCTGATATTACAAAGTAAGAAACAAGATGCCAGTGAAAGAATGAATCATGTATTGAATAATTATTCAATAAAATGTCTAAATTATTTATTACACTGCTGCAATGGCAATATGACAAGTTTTTAATTTCTAATTGTAATACTGATTACCAGATAGTCATTAAAACAAATGAAACAAATGAGCTTTACACAAGAAACTAAATTAAATTTTCCTGAGTAATTCCATAATTAAATTGCATACAATTTTTTTAACCCGATTTTTTTTATTTTGACAAACACTGTCTATTTCTTTTTTTAAAATAATTATTTTGTTTTAATAATTAAAAATTTAGCTGAACGCTTCTATTGCAGGTGATTTAATGATTGATACAATTTCCATGAATGAATTATTTTTCTGTGAATCATTCTTTGTACTAGCCTCTGTGACAAAATGGAGGAAATGAATATTCTCTGATAGTAACATTAGCTAATACTTTTAATAAATTTACTGAACCTATCTTCTTTACTAAAGTAAACTAGTGGTTAAGATATGTTTCTTGAGTTATTCTTCTACTGAAAATTCTGGACCATAATATTTTATCGCATGAAGGTACAAAATTTTATGTGTAGCAATTTCCATTTTCACTGGCATTTATAGTCATTTAAAATAATCTGCACACAGGTAAGTTGCATGTTTTTCTAGTCATATAGCAATTATCTGATAAATAACTAGACATACACTATGAGTAAAGTGGTACATTATAAAAACTATGCTTTGAGTTACTATTTTAGAAACCTTTTTGAATTAATAAAATTTTTAATTTCATAATTGTGAACATAAATTTCTTATATTTTAAAATTAAAAAAAATTTGAAAGATTTAGAGGGAAAATTTTACCCTCATATACTTTGTATTTTTAGAAAATCTCTAAAGTATCTTTTACAAAAATAATAAATACTTCCATATTATCCGAGCCAGGTCAAGTATAATTGCACCAAGCATGATGTTAATTATGGTGATTAAATTAATCCTTAATTTTGGGAAACTATATAACGTAACAGATAAATTAGAACACAACATAAGGGGAGATAGAGTGCAGAGGATCTAAGTACAGTGGACAAACTCTTATATTTTATTTATTTATGATATAAAAAAAATATAGGCTGATTGATTATAGCACATAATTGATTACTTATAGCCTTCAAAACTCAGCATTAGTTCAGAATGATCCATTTTATCCTGACCCAAAAATAAATGATCCCAGAAAATAGAACTGCTCACTCTGCCTGACAAAAGTTAAACATACCCCTAAATGCAGGGGCCTCGCTAAGGGGGGGATGGGAGGGAGCCTCCCCCCCCCAAACATTCGTGAATGTTGTTACACTTGGCAAATTCACAAACTTAGTTGGCAAATTTTCTTTAAAATTTTAATAAAAACTATAATATATTTTCAATTTTTGATAGAATTGGCAAAAATTACAAAACTAATTGGGAATATTATTAACCTTTTAACAAATAAGGGCTATATTACATTTTCTAATTGTGGTAAGTTGGCAAAATCGTAAAATGAGTTGGCAAGTTTTGAAATTTGACTTGGCAATTTTAGGTCCTCCCCCCCGCCCCCAATAAAAAGTTTTAGCGATGGCCCTGCCTAAATGTACTTATTCACAAAAAAAAAAAAAAAAAAATTTATATTTAAAAAAAATCAACAACACCCATTTTAACTGACGAAACCAAACCAAAACTCTTGATAACTATTATACATCAAATCATCACTTCACAAAATACACAGGTAAAACATAAAACTCACAACACATTAAAAAAAATCCAACCATCCAAAAGACGATAAACAACAGATCTGATTGAATTAATCATAATTCCAGATGAAAACACAATAGGTGAGGAAAAAAAATTAAACTGGTAACAACAAAATCTCACTTATCGCCTTGCCAAGTGTCTTATTTATACAAGGACTCAGACGTAGTTTCTTAGGTGTATGCGTTCTTTTATGTAAATTTCAATAAACTTTTTATAGACACTTCCTAATGCTATCAGTTATTTTTAAAATATTTAGTTTCAATAGAATACAATCAAATTCAGTTTATAAGTAATACAATGTTTTAAAATTAAACTTAAAGAAATTTTCTTTAAACTAAAATGCTGTTTTTAATAGTGTTTTGAAGTTAAACTTCATAAATGAAAAATAATAATAAAACAAATTATCTGCTAAAATAAAGTATTTTAATAATGCTCTAAATAACTCAACGAAAAATAAACAAACATGAAAGTAGCAGCATATGAAATTTCATGCAGTCATTATCAAATAGCAAATTGTAGAGTTTTTAGTTAAAGAGTAACTAAAGGAATATCTTTTCTTAACGTAAATTAATTTTAGGAAAGAGGTTTGATAAAATAAATTTATGTACTTATTAAAAGTTACCTGATATTACCAACAACGAAATAGACAAGACGCCACTATAGTATGAATCATGAATTTCATCATGACTCATTGAAAACGATTCTAAAATTTTTTTAATACGTGAAATTTGTATGAATTAAGTTTAAGTTAGTGCATATATTTAAGAGCTAGATTCGCAAATTATGACAAATGCTATGTTTTTATTTTTTATAAATAAATATGTTTTTCTTTTGTTAAAAATTAATTAAACATAATATTTTCATTGCAGGAGATTTATTAACTGATTCATAATTCATGAAGTACTCATTTTTACTGATTCATTCCTTGTATTGGCGTCTGTGATAAAATGGTCGAAATGGGTATATACGCTGTTTTTTTTTTTTTTTAAATCAATTTACTAAACCTCTCTTCATTATTAAACTAAATTAATGGTAAGATACGTTTCTTTAGTTATTCTTCTATGGAAAATTGTTATTTGAGCGTATCATGATTCTAAATTGTAATGTGTCAGGTGTTCCAACTTTAATTTTTGTTGACATGTATAGTCATTGAAAATATCCGGCATACACGTAAATGGAATGTTTTGCTAATCAAATATCAACTATTATATAAGTAAGTAACGTACACTATTAAAACTGGGCTTTTAATTATTTTTAATTAAACCCTTTTTAATTAATAAAGTGTCTAATTTCATGATTATGTTTTTATAACAAGTGCAATTTTAAATACCATGTTAGTTTCCTATGTGCAAATGGGATGAGCGAATGTTGAATACACTTATTTAAGTTACAATTTAGTATTTTTGCAAAACTGTCAGAAGGTCCTGAAAACTCAATTGGATTTTTGAACAGAATTTCATTTGCAGTTTCAGAACATAAATCTATTCAGTGTCCTTGGAATCTTTTTTTAAAAGAGGCTCAAAATTTTTTAGGGGGGGGGCGGTTGCTGAGTTACTTATAATACCCCCTTAGCTATGGCCCTGCCAGGAGCACCATTTGAAGTGGGGGCTGGAGCACGGCATATACCCTCCCAAGAAATTTGGTTTCTAGAAAATTTATCTGTCATCACAGGTCTAACTCAAAAAAACTGTTAAAAATTACTCATAACCTAGAATAGCTTGTCAAATATTATTAATATTAAAACTCATGTAAAAAGTAAACACTTTTAGCACATAAACTACTACAAAGATTCCCACAAATAATTTACGATGTAAACAATGAAAAATTCAATTCTGATATAAAGACAAAATTTAGCTTTTTTTAAAATTTTACATCAATTCCATGTGTGTTTTAATTGATAATTTTTGTTAATATTACTGAATCTGTGTTTTTTCATGAAGTAAGAATAAATTTATTTCTGAAAAAATTCATGATAATGCTAATAACACATACAATCACAGACTTCTTAACAAATATATTTATCTTTTAATCAAGCTTATTTTGGTTATTAAGTCTGGCGAAATGTGAAACAAAACTTACTTTATTTTATGATTTTGACTAGAATTAGTCATATAATGATTTATGAGGTAAGTTTCATTGTATAATTTTGAAAAAATGCATCGCATCTTTATAATGAATACTTAACTATATGTTATTGATTATTTACTTAACCAATGCTTTAAATATTTTAATCATTTTCAGAAATTATTTAAATTTTTATTATTTTGGTCTATTAATTTCTTCAATTATTTTAATATTTACTATTTTCTAAGCATCCATTATAGTTTCTATTCCATCATTAATGACATTCAAATTACTATTTAAAAAATGACAACAGAGTAATGACCAGAAGTCTGCAAAATTCAAAAATCTGCCCAACCTCTGATCCCAAACTGTGCAGATATGAGAAAATCCACTATATAAAGTGATGCCATCGTTTGGTCATCATTTCATTCATCGTTTTTATGAATTAAAAATTTACCTAATTGAAGGAAGTTTCATTGAATAATTTACAAAAAATACATTTCATCTTTATAAAGAATATTTAATCATACATTTTTGATTATATATGTGACCTTGATTTTTAACATTTTAATCATTGTAAAAATTATCTATTTTTTTATTATTTTAGTTTGTTACTTACTTTAATGTTTCACTATATTTTAAGCATTTATTATACTTTCAATTCCATTATTAATTACCTTTAAATTATTGTTTAAAAAATGTAAACAAAGCAATGACCAGAAATCTGCAAAATTCTAAAATCCGCATAATCTCTGGCCCCAAGCTGTGCTGATTTGAGAGAGTGTACTGTAATTATAAATTTTTTTTTCTAATTAGCTATTTTATCTACTTTTTCCAAGTCCAGTTTGCAAATCTTTGTGTGGTCGATTTTTTAGGATGGGGGGGGGGGGGGGGGAGCGCTGAGCCATCCATAGCATCCCCTTCACTAAGGCCCTGCCAGGAGTGACATTTGAAGGGGGCTGAAGGGAGCACAGCGTATCCCCTCCCAAGAAATTTGGTTTCTAGAAAATTTATCTGGCATCGAAGGTCAGATTCAAAAAGACTTTTAAAAATTACTCAAAACCTAAAATAGCTTGTCAAATATTATTAATATTAAAATGCATGCAAAAGTAAACACTTTAAGCATATAAACTACTACAATAAAATCCTGCAAATCTGCAAATAATTTATGATGTAAACAATGAAAAATTCAGTTCTGATATAAAGACAAAATTTGACTTTTTAAAATTTTACATCAATTCCATGTGTGTTTTAATTGGTAATTTTTGTTAATATTACGGAATTTGTGTTTTTTCATGAAGTAAGAATAAATCTATTTCTGAAAAAAATCAAGATATTGCTAATATCACTTACAATCATAATCTTCTTACCTAATATATTTATCTATTAGTCAAGCTTTTTTTTTTTGGTTATTAAGTCTTTCTAAACCTGAAAGAAAAGTTACTTTATTTTATGATTTTGATATGAATTAGAAATTTACCTAAATGAAGCAAGTTTCATTGAATAATTTTAGAAAAATACATTTCATCTTGATAAAGAATATTTAATCATATATTATTGATTATTAATGGGACCTTGATTTCTACATTTTAATCACTGGGAATATACTGTAATTATCAAAAAAAATTCTAATTAGCCAATTTATCTACTTTTTCCAAGTCCAGTTTGTTAATTTTAGTAAATCTTTGTGTGGTTGATTGATGAATCAATTTTGCATCATTCAAAAATAAAAAAAAACAGCATGGTCTTCTTTTGAAAATTAAAAAAGACTGAAAAAATCATGTGTTAATCATGGATTACAAAACACTTTCCAATGCATCGAGAATGCTTTACTCAGACTTTCAATAAGGTTAAAGAAGATGTCTAAGTATACATTTTAGAGAACATATATCTCATTTAAAAAGCAGAATTCAATAATTACCACCCATATCCATAACTAAGTAATCCAGTTCATTTGTCCAGCTCTGTAAATGGTTTATGTAGTATGCTAAAATCAAATTTAGTAAAGAAATGTATAACACAGTAAAAAATTCCCCCTTCAGCATTTTCTATAAATAAAGGAAAACATACTTAAATTCTTTTGTACATCCTGTAGATTACACAATTACCAAGAGAAATTGTCTTCGTATAAAATAGATTCCCGTGTCGAGCTCAAATTGTACAGGTAAAAAAAAACAATATTTTAACATCATCACATTTATCAGAAATATATTTGTAAAATGTAATTTAATGAATGCAAATGATATTTAAACGTAACTTTTAGCTTATATAATAATTTTATTTACATGTTATATTGCATATTTTATGTAGTATCTTTATTATTTTCTTTTATAGCTGATAAAAGAAAATTTTGCTTTCTAGGACAGAGAACAGTAAAGTATTAATCAAATTCTTTTCAATTCACATTCCATCATTTTTTATCGATGATATTTTGATGTCACCGCGTTTATCAGAAATTCAATCATAAAATGATAATGTTTAGCTTATTAAACAATTTATTTACATGTTATATATTGCAAATTTTACGTAGAGTCTTTATTATTTTCCCTGTTAACAGAATATTTCTGAGTCTGTTTCACTTAATTTTCTTTTGATTCCTATTGAAGCTGATAAATAATTATAATTAAAAGAAAGTAGCAAATTTGTGTGTAATTGTGACAGGCCTAATAATCAGTGTTTTAAGCTATCTTTTATTTGAAGGTAGTAATTCATTTGAATCTATAATAGTTGTGTATTTATTTAATATTTTTTTTTATATAACTGGTTTAATGCCACTTTGTCTATTTTAATACAGAAAACTCTGCAAATCTGTAACCCTAAATTTTCCAAACCTTTAAAATCAGCAAATTTTTACAAATGTAAACAATGGAATTTTCACAAACAATGGAATGTTGGAGCAAAATTACAGAATTTTCTAGTTTTACATCATTCTGTGTGTATTTTAATATTGATATTCTGATTCAACTAATGTTTTCTCATAAAGGGGATATAAATTTAAACACAGATGTCATGTATGCAACATATTGATGCGATTTTTTTCCTAACACTAATTTGGCAAAAAATTCATTTTTGAATGCCAGTTGCATACATATTTTTTAATTATTTTTAATTATTTTAAATGAGAAATTATAATAAATAAAAGAAGTCTAATAAATAACTGTACAATGGAGCAATTTATATCATTTTAAAAATGAAAATAAAAGTAAATAAACAGTTTATTAATAAATAAACAACAATAGCCAGGTTACCATGTGAGGCATGAAATCGACATTTTTTTGGCTATTGCACCAATGTGGTGCATATTTTTTTTCTGAAAAAAAAAAATCAAAATATTGCTGATGTTAACAGTAATCACACTTTTTTAGCAGATATGTTTATGTATAAATCAAGCTTCTCAATTATTAAGACACTGCCTGAATGTGAAATAAAACTTCCAGACTTTATGTTTTTTTGTGAATTAATAGAACACCTTGATGATAAAATTTCCATTGAACAAGTTAGAAAAAATGTATCTCATCTTTATTAATTATAAATTGTTAATTATTTATTGAAACTTTTCATTTCATTATTTGTATAATTATCTTAAATTTTTATTCTTTTGACTAAATCTTTTAGTATTTTGTAATATTGTAAGCATTCATTATAGTTTTGATTGGTTTATTGTATTTAAATTACTTTTTTAAAAATGTAAGAAAAGCAAAGACCAGAAATCTGCAAAATTAAAAAATCCACGCCACATCTGGTACCAGGCTGTGTCCACTTGAGAGAGTCTACTAGACATATAAAAATATAATTTTGTCTTTGTTTCTTTTATTAAACATACACAATTTAGAGGCTTGATTTGTGAATTTTTTACATGTGTATTAAAATATTTCAGAGGCAATTAATTTCTTTTCTAAATGAATTATAGTTCATTTTTAATTAATGAAAACAAGTCAGAAATTCCACATCAAATCTAGCAAATGATGTGCGTTCATATTATAAAGAAGTTTTTAAAATATTCAGATATTGGTGTTATACTATACAATATTTCAGATATAGTATAATATCCAAAATATTTTGCGTGTTTCTGTGAATACTATCTCCTTTCTGTTATACAGGATGTAACTTGTAGAAAACCTTAGCAATATACAGTAGACTTCCTTAAATCTGCAACCCTAAAATCTGCAGACAATTTACGGATGTAAACAATGAAATATTCAATTCAGATATAGGGGCAAAATTTGACTTTTTTAGTTTTATATCAATTTCATACATGTTTTAATTTATAATTTTTATTATTATGACTATACTAAATTCACGTTTTTTCTTGAAGGAAGCATAAATTTATTTCTGAAAAAATTCAAGATTTTGCTGATATTATTGATATCATAATCTTCTTACCCAATATATTTATGTATTAATCAAGATTTTTGGTTATTAAGGTTGACTAAACCTGAGATAAAACTTCCTTATTTTATAATTTTGTTGTGAATTAATAATGTACTTTTATGAAGCAAGTTCTCATTGAATAATTCAGGAAAAATACATCTGATCTTTATAATGAATATTTAATCATACATTATTGATTGTTACCTCAAACTGTACCTTTAATATTTAAAAAAATATCTAGATTTTTATTATTTTAGTTCATTACTTATTTTATTATATTGCAAACATTCATAATAGTTTCAATTGCATCATTAATTACACACAAATTGCAGTTTAAAAATGTAAACAAAGCAATAACAAGAAATCTCTGAAATTCTAATGCAGATTTGATGGAGTCTACTGTATATCATTGTCACAAAATGTGAAGTATATTTTAATAGAGTAGATACCCTAAAATCTGCATATAATTCATGGATGTAAACAATGAAATTTTCAGTTCATATATATGGACAAAATTTGACTTTTTAAATTTTATATCAATTCTATTATATGTTTTAATTTGTAATTTTTTTAAAAATGTTACTGAATTCATGTTTTTTTATGAAAAAAGATCAAATTTAGTTATGAAAAAATTTAAGATAATGCTGATATCACTGGTAATTACAATTTTCTTCCAAATATATTTATGCATTAATCAAACTTTTGTGGTTATTAAATCTGACTAAACCCAAAATAAAATTTCTTTTTTTTTATGATTTTGGTGTAAATAGTGATGTACTTTTATGAGGCAAGTTTCATTAAATAATTTAGGAAAAAAAAAAGAGTGACTTTGTTTTTAATATTTTAATCATTAAAAAATTATTTACATTTTTAATATTTTAGTTTATTACTTATTTTAATATTTTATTATATTTTAAGGATTCATTATAGCTTCGATTGCAGTATTAATTGAAAAAAACACAATAACTTTTTCTTTACGCATCAATTAATTTTCATTTGAAAATTAATTTTGAAAGTTATTTTTAATTTTTTTTCTTTGAATTTCAGCATAGTTTCCCCAGAGGGTTTCAGGGGGTCCCTCCGCTTCTCCTGCTCTTTAGTTTAAAAAATAGAGCCCTTCTTCCCCTCATCCAGAAACTAGCACCCCTCTTGTCACTCATTCAAAAAAATAGTGCCCTTCTTGCCCCACATTTGAAAAAACGCAGCCCTTGAGCGATGATGGAGATGCACGTAAATTAGCAAAAAATCGGCTACGGAACAAAAAAAAAAATAGCTCTTACGCGTTCCACGGGACGTGTAATTTCGTCAAAAGATCGAAAAAATTTCGTTAAAAATCGCGAAATAGCGAATAATTTCCGCAAGATTCGAGAAAGAATGGCTAATTTCGTGACAAAATCCCGAAAAAGCAGCAGATTTCCTCAAAAGATCGTGAATAAAAGGCAAATTTCGTCCCAAAATTGCGCTAAAATGGAAAATTTTGTCAAACGATTTACGTAAACGAAAAATTTTGCCAAAAGATCACAAAAAACGGCAACTTTATTCAAAAAATCGTGATAAAACGGCAAATTTTGTCAAAAGATATGCGACAAAAATGGAAAATTCTGTCAAAAGTTTTGCCTAAAACGACAAAATTCGCGAAAAATGCAAAATTCGTAAAAATATCCCGACAAAACGGCAGATTTCGTCAAAAGATTGCAAAAAAAAAATAAATAAATAAATAAATAAATAAATAAATAAAAATTTTGTTAAAGGGGCACAAAAAAAGTTAATGCCAGAAGGGAATTTTTCTGATCTGAAAACTAATTTTCCTGCTTCAAAATTGTGTTTTTATTGCTCCAAAAGTGAATTTTCCTGATTCACAATAATTTTCGTGCGATGAGAAAATTGCACCCTTGGTATAATTAGAATTTGACGCTGCGCCCCTCCCAACTTTTTTTTGTGACAGCCTAAAAATGACGTTTGTAGTATAAATTTGGCGTCCCCTAAATTTCCATGGCCGGAAACCGTCCCCCACCCCCTCACGGTTCTGTCCCGTTTTTGACTGTCCAAATCATTTTAAATGTTACTGCTGAAAGCATCCGTGCATTAAACTAAAAGAACACTTTATTCAACAAAAGTATTCTTAAAAAAGTCTTTTTCAATAAATTCGTCTTGCCCCTTTTCAGATGAAATGCAAACAATAGTGATACTTGTTACCTTTTACATTCAAATAAGTAATATTTTATAATTAAGCTTGAATCTTGCGCATTTATATTTAATAAAATAAAGAAAATTTCTCTTCATAGTTTAAAAAAATAATATTGGTTTTATTTATTATTATTAAAACAATAACTATTGCATTTCATTTTTGCTTCGAAAAATATGAATTATTATTAGTGGGGACACGCTTTTGTAAAAATGGGGCCCAGAATTTTAGATGTCCCGGGGGCTTTTACAGAAAGAATCACGTTTTGAGCACCAGCCTTGGCGAGATGGCGAAAACGAGAAAGCTCAGCTAGCTGCTTCGCCAAACGCGAATCGCCGTTTTGTTTTGATTTTCATCCGAAATGGCGGCAGACGGTCAATCGTATTTTAGAATCAAAATCTTATACCTAAATTAAAAGAATATTTTGAATGTTGTGCTTTAGATGAGAAGAAATCGTCTTCAAAACAAATTGAAACATTTAAAATTATGAATTTAAGCAAATTTACAAATAGAAAAATCAAAAGCTTGGATAATTTAACATTTGGTAGAAATGAAACAAAAACAAGCTTTTTTTAGGATGGGGGGGGGGGGGTAGAAAATTTGAATAACTGGCTCTTTATTTATAGTTACCTCAAAGTAATAAATATAACAGAAAATTTCTTATAAAATATAAAGAATTATAAACCAAAGAAATAAAAATATGAAAGTATGTGCAGAAAACTTTAACCCTGGTTTTATTTTTTTAACCTTTTTTGTATGATAAATTATTTATTTGTTATTCAAAAATCAACGGACATTGCAGAACAGTACGCTTTATGCACTGTTATAGGTAAGCAAAAGGATAGAGAACATTTTAAGCACAATTTTATCTTCTAATCTTTTCTGCAAAACAACGTTTAATTTTAAATGGTAAAAAAAAAAAAAAAAATAAAAAAATAAAAAAAAAAAATAGTGTGCTGGAAGGGGGGGGGGGTACAAAAGAAAATTCTGAACTCGGGATTGCCTGAAACGATTGATCATTACTTTATTGTCACTGAAACTTAGCAAATAGTGAGTGCAGAATGACAAAAAATGTGTGTGTGTGGGGGGGGAATGTCATTGGAGAGCGGAATTTAAATGATTTATTCAAATATGTTAAATTGCTATTTCAAAATAATAAATGAAACAATCAGGACGAAATAATATTAAGAATATGGTAGAAATTTTAAAATAAAAAAACTGTAGAATTCTAAATTATGTGCACTAGAGGCAGACCATTATTATTATTATTATTATTATTTACAACAACTAAAATAATGATAAAGATTTAAAAGCATTAAAAAAATTATTGATTTAATTGCAAACATCAACTTGCAATTATTTTAACTGATTGATTTAATTGCAGGATGTATCTAAATTATTTGTTATTTACCATTCTAATTAATTATAACAAATTGATTTTAGTTTCAACTTATTATTAACTTCTAATTGGAATTAAATTTAAAGAAAAATAATTTTTAATGAATTATTTCAGTGAAATCATATTTTATTAACCCTTTCTGGCGCACTACTCTTTAAAGTTGGATTTTAAAGAAAAGAAAAATTAGGCAATATATTTAGGCCTAGAGGAGTACACATTTATAATTTTGTAAAGATTGCACAAACCATTTTAATTTTACAGCTGTTGCCGAAGTGGTAACCTCCCATAAGTAAAGCATTGATAAGCGCAGTGAGAAGAGCATTACTGTGAATCGCGTGTTAGAGTAAAATATTTTACCTACTATTTAAAAACAGTAGAATTTCACCTGTGTGGTGCTGCGATCTAGAACTCATAAGAAAGGTTTAAAGTAGCCATTAGAGTAGTTTTTGAAATATTCACGGAGTTTTTATGTCTCTAAACAGGGAGAATTTAGGTGTTGCCGACCCGGCAACACTGTGCCTTAAAGGGTTAATGCACTCTACACGCTGCACCATTTGTCCATACACAATTATGCCGCTTAATAAACAAATAAACATACATGCAAAATAAATAAATAAATAAAAATGAATTATTTCAGCAGCAATACAAATAAAACTACATTCAAATGTGTCATAAAAAAACATGATCAATAGAATTATATTTATTACAGGAAATTATATTTATTACAGGTTTTTATTTTTTCACAAAATAAGACAAATTCTCATTTCTTCGAACATAGCGAATTGCAAGATACAGCTAAATAATTTGATTTATCGTTCAATCTAATTTTAATCAAATTTCAGTTTTAACTTGCTTTCATTAATTTAATCGTAAGTAAATTAAAATCAATTAACTTTTAAAGAATCATTTCAGTTCAAACATGTTTTATTAATGCACTCAACACGGCACATAATTATGCCACTTAATAAAGAAGCAGACACACTCACAAAATAAGTTCAATTGTGGCATAAAAATATGATCAATTGAATAATATTTATTACAAGAGAATCTTTACTGCTGTTTTTAATTAAGTTCTCAATTTCATCGAACATAGAAAATTAAGGAAATAAAAAAATATTTTTGAACTGGAAAAAAAAACTCATGTTTAAATTAGATGTTCTGTGAAATTTATTCTGAAAAAACACTAAGCTTTGTTTTAATTATAAGCAACGATGAATAAAATTTCCTCATGTTATATCTCAGGTTTATAATATTTACGGAAAAACAAATGAACAAGAAGCACGTACTCTTTGCGGGAGGAAAGGTTTGCTACTCGCTACGCGTATGACGTCACAAACAGGAAAGGGTACGTAGCATTGAATTCATCTCCGTGCCAACCTTTGCTCTGGCGAAAAGGTGCTCAAAACATTATTCTTTCTGAAAAAGCGTCCCGGGGACCCAGGATTTTTCAAATCCAGCCGCATCACTGGCCGTTACTGCTGTTGCGTCTATATTGCATGCGCGCCTGCTTTTTGTCTTCTCATTCATGCGTTTAGGATTGTGCTTTCTCAAAGCTTGAATTGCGGTAAACTAATCTAGACAGATCAAGATCGCAATAGTCAAATTCTTGGTCGATGACACGATGCCTTCTGATCCAAAAAAAAAAAAAACATGCATCAATAAAATAAATAAATAAATAAATAATAAAATTGGCTAAAAGAGCAGGAAAATATTAAAAAAATAATTTTGTTTTTCTAACCAGGGATGATTTTATTCCGTATATTCCAAAAATTCAAGATATTCCGTTCCGAAGATGAAAAAAAGATCATCAGTCAGAAAATTCAGACATAAAAAGTATCGCAAATTTCAACAGATGGTCACCGAAAATTTTCATTAATCTTTTGCAGGGAAAAAACGCGTATTTCATCAAAGAATGGCGTAAAAAGGTGTATTTCGTTAAAGAATCGCAGGAAAAAGCTTACGAATCACAACGAAAACGGTAATTTCAACAAAGAATCGCAGAAGCAAGAGTTAATTGCATCAAAATGTAGCTGTCAAAAACGTGAGTTTTATCAAAGTATCAAGGAAAATTGCGAATTTCATCAAAGAGTCACAGAAATGATGCAAATAAGAATCGGTAAAACTTCGAGTTTGGTAAAGGAACCTTCGAAAGGATGCGAGTTTTGTCAGAGAGCCGTGGAAAAGTGCAAATTTTGTTAAGGCCCCTGTCCTCGCCCGAGGAAAAGCTCGCGAGCTAATGCTATTCCTATGGGGAACCATTTTTCTAATAACTCCTTCGCATTTTGACATTTTTGAATAATTTTTTTTTGCATTGGATACTGAGGTGCATGCCGACAGCGCGCCTTTTTTACTTTATCAATTTTGGCTGCAGATATTTTTTACAAAATTAGTTTCACTTTCAAAACCGGTTTCGAAACTGAAAGTGCTTTTTAAAAAATATATCTGCAACCAAAATCGAAAAAGTAAAAAAGGTGCGCTGTCGGCATGCACCTCAGCTATCCAATGCAAAAAAAAAAAAATATTCAAAAATGTCAAAATGCGAAGGAGTTATTAGAAAAATGGTTCCCATAGGAATAGCATTAGCTCGCGAGCGTTTCCTCGAGCGAGGACAGGGGCCTTAAATGATTGCCGATAAAAAGCAAATATTGTCAAATAACTACAGAAAAAGGCTTTTTTTCCCTCAAAGGGTTGCTGAAGAAAACGCGCATTTTCATCAAAGCACAACAGACAAAAAGCGCAAATTTTATCAAACGGCCTCGTAAAAAAACGCGTATTTTTCGCGACCTTGTGACAAAATTTGTCAAAAGAAAGTATTTGAAATACTTTTTCCATTTCAAAGTGAAATTTTCCTGTTACAGGTATGTCTACAGTTAGATCATATATGCACTTCTTGCTTTCTAATTTGTATTCACCTCTTGAGCAAAGTAGTCCTTATTTTCAAAGTTTTAAAATTTATTACTCTCACTTTCTAAATTCATTCCATTACATCTAAAAAACATTCTTGTAAAATTTTATCACTAACAAATAATATTTATAGGTAACTCAAGTATGAGTCAGTTTCCTAATTTAGGGTCCTTTTGTTGTTTTCTTCTGCTTTAACTTGAAAGAATATCTCTAATCCCAATATTAATGTATTGAAAATTACTTATCTACACTATAATACCTCTCTCTCGAACAGCGAAAGGATGACAGACTAGAATCGATGATCAATGTTAACATAAATAACGTCTGGAAAGCATTCATTGCTGATTAAAAGAAAACATTTGGAAAAAAATGAAATGTTCACAAATTAATGAAATGGCTCCTTCAGTATTTAAGTCTTTGGTAGGTAGTTCAAGTGACGAATATAGAAATGAAACTGTTTGAGGGTGCAGCATCGGGTTCTGATTCAACCTAAACATAGAGAAATTGGAGGGTTTATCGATATTGGGTCATTCCGTATGCGGAAAAAAATTCCAAATTTTGAACTTTGACATCTCAGATTCGTATAATTTTTGGTGTATAGCTTGTATCCATGGAAAATATGAAAAATCTAATTTTTTTTTCTTTTCTTTTATTTCATTTTACTGAGTTTTAAATATGATTAACAGAGCTAGATTTAATTAAATTCTCAATTAGAAAATCCTCTACAATAGAGCTCATCAGTGTGACGTCACAGACAAATCAACGCCGCATTTCCATGGTAACTGGGTCAATACAAACCGAGAGAGTTCAGAGTGTGTTAGAAATGCACTATATACCATCGAAAAGACTTTCAATATGAAATCAGCTATCGTTCAAAGGCTAAATTCATTGAATTTTGTGAAGTTTTAAAAGCGAACCGCAAGTATTTGGGCCGAGTTGTAACTTGTTTAAATCAGTTTCAGGGTTGGATTTTTAGTTTCACGATAAAACAACGCATTTCATCTCTATCTTTTCTTAACTCTGGTTTGTTTTGACCCAATTTCTGGAGCTGTGACGGCACCACTGATGAGATCTATTCTTAAACACTTTAATATGATATGGAAAACTAACTATATTGAGGAAAATAAATTTTTTGACAATTTTTCAAATTTTAAACTTTTTAAAAACACCATATTTAATTTTTTCAAAAAAATTTCAAATTAATCTTTGACTTTTTGGCTGCAAGTATGGCAAATTTTCAGATGGAGAAATGATCGATTTTGGAACTATTTATTTTTAATGAAACAAGTTTATTGAAAATTTCGAGTAACTGGCTCCTTATTCCTGGAAATAAGAAGTTCTGTATTTTTACTCTTAGATATTTACCTGGAAGATTATAAGTTAAAACTGGTGCAAAACTGTAAGAACCATAAAATTTTAAAACTTCAATAAAAAAATAAAAATAATAATGGCCTTTTATTAAGATTTTTCAGTTTTTAATTACTTGAAATTCTAATTTAAAAAGGGATGAATTATTAAAAATTTGTGATTTTTCTGAAAAATATGCTTTTTTCATACATGATGAGGTACAGTCCTATCATAGGACCCAAGCTACTATTCATTCTTTTATAGTATTTTATAAGAGAAATAGAAATATTTTTGAGAACCTCAATTATGTATTCATTTCAGAATATTTGAAAAACAACATTGTGGCCTTTGATTTGTTCTAAACCCATCTTATTGCAGCATTAACGAAAAACCACAAAATTAATAAATTGTTTTATTTTTCGGACGGATGTGCTGACCAATATAAAAATAGAAAGAGCTTCTTAAACATATTCATGCACAAAATTGACATTGGTATTGATGCCAAGAGGCATTTTTTTTGCCACATCACATTGGAAAAGTTCCCGTGATGGTCTAGAAGGAACTGTTAAAAATCTTGCTATAAAAACGAGTTTACAAAGACCCTTGAGAATCACATAATCATTCCCTGACAGCTTTATGATTTCGCAAAAGAAGATATTCCTGGCATAAATTTCATGCATAGTACAAATGAAGAGTACAATGAAAATGATACAAACCTCTAAATTCTGATAGGACAAAATAGATAAAATCTGCTGATAAAAGTGTATATACGCAAGGTTGGGGAAATGCATCGTTTTTCTCACTACTGGGCAAGTGAATTTTTAAGAAGTTTTCAAAAACTACAGAATATAGAGATATGCTGAAAATTTTTTTTTTACTAACTAGCTGTATATTGCAATTTTTCTAATGACTTTGAAGTTCTATTCCATATTAAACTTTCCTTCCTTCTGTCTATTTCTTAATTCTATAGAAAAAACATTATGAAAAAATACACTAAAATAACTGGAATCAGCTCTTTTTTACTTGAATAAATTTTGTCAAAACAATTTTCAAGTGCATTTTGCTGGCTGATGAGGTTTTCTAGAGACTCCAAATCATATTAAATACATGAAACATGCTTAAAATTTTGTGAATCTTGCAAGAATTTGTTGAACAGTTCAGTTAATGTTACTTCTAAAACAGTTTTGGAAATTCCATTCTCATGTCCACAACTTTTAAAAGGTTTTGTGTGACACATCATAAATTGGTTGGATCCAAAATTATATTGATATTAAAAGAAGAATCCCGCCTAGAGATATCTCACAATGTCAAATTCCAGACCTCTCCCCCTTTTACCCCCTAAAGTGATAATATTGTGTATGTACAGTCCCCATCACATAGAGATCAGAGAAAGATGCAGGAGAATCAGGATCAAAATTTCAAATAATAGATACAGATATATATTTACACTGGAGTCAAGTCATGTGTCTAAGAGCATATAATGGGATAATTTAATGATTGAGTTTTGTGTCGGTTAAGAAAATGAAAATTGTAAAATTGGCTACTTAATTCAGAGTTAAAATTGAGTGCAGTTTGTTTAAAAATGTCCTTTTTATTATACTTCTCTTTATGTTTTCAGATTCAAAGTTATATGACATTTTTTTGTTGAAGTTCAATAAGTCATTTCCTTGAATGACAATGGCAATAATCTGATAAATACCGATTCTTTGAAGAAGCTTCTGTTGTCATCTCAAAAAAAACTTTTTCACCTGAAAAATGTCATCGATTGCAGAAGAAAACCCTTGCTCTAGTCAACAGCAATTTGTTCCTCGAAATGGGGATAAAGAAAAACATTCCTCCATCGCTACAGGAGAAAAAGTTTTTATTTGTGAAATATGTTCTAAAACATTTTCTAAGAATAGTGATGTGAAAAGACATCTTTCGACTCACACAGGAGAAAAACCATTTGTTTGTGAAGTATGTTTCAAGCGATTTTCTCGGAATGATAATCTAAGATCCCATCTCTTGACGCATACAGGAGAAAAACCTTTTATTTGTGAAATATGTTCCAAAAGATTTTCTCAGAATCGTGACTTAAGAACCCATCTCTTGACACATACAGGCGAAAAACCTTTTGTTTGTGATGTATGCTTTAAAGGATTTTCTGATAAAAGTACTTTGAGAAAACATATCTTGACTCATACAGGAGAAAAACCTTTTGCTTGTGAAGTATGTTCCAAGAAATTTTCTCGGAGTAATCATCTAAGAACCCATCTCTTGACGCATACAGGAGAAAAACCGTTTGTTTGTGAAATATGTTCCAAAGGATTTTATCAGAACAGTGACTTAAGAAGACATCTCTTGATACATACAGGAGAAAAAATATTTGTTTGTGAAATATGCTCCAAGGGATTTTCTCAGAATGGTGACTTAAGAAGACATCTCTTCATGCATACAGGAGAAAAACCTTTTGCTTGTGAAGTATGTTGCAAGAGATTTTCTTGGAGTAATAGTCTAAGAAGACATCTCTTCACGCATACGGGAGAAAAACCTTTTATTTGTGAAATATGTTTCAAAGTATTTTCTCTTAATGATCATCTAAAAAAGCATCTCTTAACACATACAGGATAAAATCCTTGTGTTTCTCAGATGTATCTCAAAGAATTTTCTAGATATTGTCAACTAGAAAGACATATCATGATTTATACAGGAGAAATTGTTTTGTTTGTGCAAGATGTTTTCAAAAGGATTAACTAATAACCATTATTTTTAATAAAATATTTGTCTCATACTAAATAAATACCTCTTAAAATTCTCAAAAAAAAAAAACGAAAACAAAAAAGAAATCCTCAACAAAAACATATATAAATATGTTTTTTGTTGTTAAAATTGAGTATGAAACCTGTATGTGTCATTGCATTTATTGTTATTACATCCCTTCTGTTTTAGCTTTTAGTAATAAAATAAAAAAATGCAAATTTTTTCCATAATTGTCACAGTTGTCATTTTGATAAAAAGCAAATAACCCCAGATCTGTTTATTAGTTTTCAGTTAAACTTTTTGAAAGTTTTGTTTTTGTTATTGTACTGTGAAGTAGCGTTCCTTTAAAATTAAAATTTAATCTATCCTGTAAAGGATAAATTATACCTCAATATGTCACACGAAAGCAAGGGTTTTATTGAAATAATACTTTTAAAAATAGAAAATAAGTATGCTAAAAATATTTTTTGTGTAAAAAAACACCTTACTTGATAAATTTTCTTCTTAAAAAACTTTCAAAAGATTCAGATTAAGCATCTTTCATTATCATGTATTCTTTGAATCCAGCAAGAGCTTGTCTTTTTTTCTAAAAATGTATAAACAATTAATTAGATATTGATTTGGCATGTTTTATTCATAAATAATAATTTTATAAGCTAATGAGACATTTTTTTAAGGTCTTGTCTCTTTTGCTTTTCATTTGTCATAAAGAATATTATCTCCTATCATCTCTATAATGGTAGCCCAATAATGTGACTGTCATCAAAAGTTCTGGGCAGACCTCTTCGTTCTTTTCTATGTCAGTTGGGTATTTTTTATTTAATACTCAGCAGAGGATATAAACGGCCAAATGCTGTTCCATCGTTATCATTTCATTTTTATTATAATAGTGAAAATCACGTGACTATCTTATACATCATCGATTTTCATAAGCAAAGCTTCCTTTTGATTAAAAAATCGAAAGTATTTTTTGAATAAAACTGTATAATTGTTCCCATTCTTGGGTAGAATTCTTAGTACTTTTATATTAGGCAAGTATAATTCTTGCTAATACTATTTTTTAACTTACCATTTAATATTTTTAACACTTTCCAACAAAATTGAAAAGAGTTTACTATGAAATGTTTGTAGAATATTGATAAAATGATATACAGGTTCACACAAAGAACTGGATACAGGTTCGCTTATAGATGATAATTTTTGGAAATGTGATTTAAATAGTTTAAAGAGTATTTTTGTTTGAACTAAATTTTTACAAAAATAACTTCATGTAATAAAGGTACTAGGTAAACTACAGGGCTGAACAAAACTATTGAAATATGTTTCCATCTATTAGTATAAATTGCTAAAAAAATTCAATCAGCTAGGCGTTTTCTTGCTTAACTAAATTTCTTCATTATATAGTATCTATATCAAACGACAAATCAAATTGGCTGTTCAAAAGTATTGAAATAATATATTTTGTTATGGACAGTAACACCTTATTTCCATGGATAACGAAGTTTTGTTACAGATTTCAGAAAGTGTTACATAATCTATGCTTAACGCATGATTTTTCTTACACTTTTATTTTTCACATGGTAAATTAAAACAAAGTTTTGATGTAAAATGAAGTGTCATGGTTTACAGTATTATTTATTTTCTTTCTTTTTTCTTGTAAGAAATAAAAGAAAAAAAATATTAACTATATATTAATAAAAATACAAATAAAACGTTAAATTAAAAATCCCTTGATGATGGAACAAACATGAAGTGAATGCGACATTTACGATCAGTCATTATGGACCTTATGCACGTGATGTCACACGCCAGAGCTGGCGGTATGCTAACCTGTTATTCTAGTCAATGCACCACCAGAATGCGCAGGCGCAAACATCGCAGCAGACGACTTCAGCTTTTCTGGATACATTTTAACGGGAAATTTACAAATTTAGAGAATTTACTTGCAAGCAGAAAAAAAAATTTGTGAATTTATAGTATAGCAAATATATGCTGTTTCAACAAAGAATTCTTTTCCAGTATTTCTAACAAACAAGCATTAATAGCTCACACTCCATAGATTGCTATGCTAAACACCGCCAGAAAATAACGCCAGCCGCCGAATTTTAGCCTCGACCTCAGCTTGTGTGGATAAGGTCCATTGGCATTTAATCTTATAGTTTGACGATAATTTTTTTGGTCCACCGAATAATCAAGTAGTACAAAATTCCTAATTCTAGATTTTTGTGACAGAATCTTCTGTTTTGGCAAAGGATTGAGCAAATAAAATGTAAATTAATTTAAATAAGTAGCATCATATAGTGCTTAGCATGCATTTAAAGAAGACCAAATTGGTCGCTAATGGAGGATAGTCATGTATCATAATATGGTCAAATTTTGTGTATTTTTAAATTTTATCTAAAAAAAATCTCTGATAATGTCTGGCTTAATTTTATGGTCTACTATTTTGAGGTTCCAGAAGATCATTGGGGTAGGTCACGTGGTTGGGAAAATACGACGAGTGGATCATTGTATTTTAATCGAAATGAAGATTGAAACAGTTAAGTTCTTGAAGAAAATTTAGCAATCAAAAATGGAAAACTGGCAACATTTTTTGCGGATGTTTCATGAAATTCGCGTATTTTGTCAAAATTTACAATTATTCACGTTACAATTAATATTATTATACTTTTTGATGAAATTTGCATTTTTTTTCTGCGATTCTTTGACGAAATATGCTTTTTTCGTCATAAACCGTTATCGAAATAATGCACTTTTTTCATCGTTTTTGAAGAAATTCCCATTTTTTGCAATATTTTGTCAAAACTCCCTTTTTTTTCCGTGGCCGTTTTGTGAATTTGGCTTTCATCTGCGACCCTTTCAAGAAACTCGCATTTTTTGCGATCCTTCGACGAAATACGCATTTTTTTTTTAGTTTTCTTTTGACGGTATACGTATTTCTTTTTGCAAACATTTGTCGAATTTCTCGTTTTTTCGAGGCCCTTTGTTATAATTCGCGCATTTTTCTGCAGCCCCTTTGAAGAAATTGTCCATTTTTCAGCGGCCAATCGCCGAAATTCGCGTTTCTTTTGACGAATAGATTCATTTGACGAAATTTGGTTTCTTTATTGAGCTCCTTTAACAAAAATTATTTTCTTTCTCTGGCCCGTCGACGAAATTATTTTCTTCGTGCGGCCCTTTAACGAAATTCGCATTTTTTTTTGCCCGATCTTTTGTTGAAATTTGCTTTTTTCATCGATTTTTTGACGAAATTCGTATTTGTTTCCCGAATCTTCGTAGAAATTCGCGTTTTTCAGCAATCGGTATACGAAATTCGCGTTTACTCCACGATCGATTGACGAAATTTGCATTTTCTCTGCGACTAGTTGACAGAAGTTGACATTTTTCTGCGATCTTTTTACGAAATTCGCATTCTATTCGCGGTCTATTGACCCAAATTTGGGGGTTTTCTGTAATCCTTTAACTAAATAGGGCATTTTTTCTGCTAAAATTTGACGAAAGTGTTTTTTTCCGGCATGCATTTCTCAAAAAATCATGCCAATTTTCCGCGGAAACGCGGATTTCCGCGTTTTGCTTATTTTAAAAAATTTGCGGCTTTCCGCTTTTTTATTTATTTTCAAAACCCGCGGATTTCCACGATCTTTCTTATTTTTTTCGGCCGCGCCGCCATTTTTTACCACGACGAAATTGGTCAAAAATGGCGATCAAATGGGTAAGTGAACTTTCGTAATGATGTATTTCGAAACTCTGATTCTCGTCCAAAATTTCCGAAAATTTAAGGCATCCTCTTCCGAAAATTTCAAATTGGGTTATCAGTTCCGCATAGTTGCCAACTTGTACGGTTTTGCGCGCGGAAAAAAGAATTACGTAGAAATGAAAATTTTGTGAAAGGATCGCCGAAATAGCATACATTTCGTCAATATTTCGTGGAAAAACGACGATTTCGTCAATGTTTTTGTAAACGAACTTTGTCAAAAGATCGATAAAAAACGCGAATTTCCTGTTCGGATCACGGAAAAAACGGCAATTTCACCAAATATCGCAAGATAAAACACTAATTTCTTCTGAAGATCGCGGGAAAACGCCGATTTCGTCTAAAAATTGCGGATATAACACCGATATCGTTAAAGGATCGCGGGGAAAAACGCCGTTTTCGATAAAAGATCGCTTAAAAATATTTTGTCAAAAGAATATTTGAAAAAATACGCCGATTTCATCAAAAGATCACGAAAAAAACACAGATTTCGTCAAAAGATCGCAGGAATAAAACGCCGTTTTCGAGAAATAATCGCGTAAAAATGCAAATTTTGTCTAAAGATCGTCGAAAAAACGATGATTTCAATTAAAAAACATGGGAAAACACCGATTTCGTCAAAAGATCGCAACAAATCGCCGATTTTGCTAAATATTGCTGATTTCGTCTGAATATAGCGGGAAAACGCCGATTTTGTCCGAAGATCGCTGGAAGGGGGGGGGGAAATCAAGACCCCCCCTGTGTATAGTGTATTAATAACATATTTACATACTTATTAAATAAAATCCATGTAACATTTTGCTGATTATTTTTTTTTCTTATTTTCGGGGAGGGGTTCTAAAAAAGTTTATATACAACGATTATATATACTATATATATATATAGCCTTACTCTCAAGAAAGTTTGAAGTATTATAGTCACCACTAACTTTAAAAGCGGCTATTCTAATAAAATTGACTCTACTGCTCAATTTCTTAGTTTTCACCTATAATATTAAACAGCGTAAATTGCCAAAAATGTAATAGCCGAGACTGTAGATTTATCTAAGAAAATAGAATTTGGAGTTTAAGTTGTTTGGAGAGCCAAATTTGGAGTTTTATGACTGTGCCATAAGTTATTTTGAAGGTAGATTTTTAAATGAATTTGCTTGTAAAAGTTTTAAAGAATAATTGTGCATTTTTGAAAATTTTTCATATTGATATATTTTATATATCAAAAATTTGAATAAAATTTCATTACCCATTCTTAAATTTGTGTTCTTATTTTATTTTAATGTATTTTAGTATTATATGTGTGTGGGTGCTACAATTCAGATAATGACAATCTATATTTAATGTACCATTTCCACTTTGTTTAACTTTTTTTTAACATGCATCGGTTTAAATTATTTTGTTCTATTTTTAGTTTGCGCGTTATATCAACTTTTTTTTCTCAATTTTTACCTCACGCGTTATTTCAACGTTTTTGCTCAAATTTTACCTCACGCGTAATTTCCTCTTTTTTGTCTTTTTCTCACTCTCATCCCTGTTTTCTTAGGTGATATTTGTTTGACCTAACGAACATAAGATAAAATATCTTAGACTGATGTTTATTGGTCTTTGATCATTGATCGATTATCCTAGATCGATCTAATTTATCTTTGGCAATTCAATTTGATGAGCTTTTATTGATCCCATCGTCTGCCCTGCTGCCAATACACTAGTTTTTGCTTTTCCGATCCAGTTTAGCCTAGAAAAATTCATTGATCCCAGTGGCCGCTACGGGGCCGACCTTGTGCTAAGTAGTACTGCTCGCAACCCTGTGTAATATATTTTATTTGATAGGGAGTGGGATACTGTTATCCTTTCTTTCCACAAATTTTCACTGAAAACGGTAGTTACAAATCATGTTCTATGTAATAAACGATATTATATTAACTTTAAAAAATCCTCCGTTTTACTAAAAAGATGACAGGTAATAATAATAATATAGGTGTTGTAAGTTTTTATTTAAATCTCCTAGTAGTTTTGGTTTCCAATCGCGCAGCCATTGTCAGGAAATGAATGCAACGGAAATTAACAAAATGCTCCCTGACGATGACTGTGAGATTGCAGATATAAATTAAAAGGAAATGTAGCAAAATGCTTATTTTAAACATGTAACACTTGTATTATACTTTAAATTTGTTATTTTTACTTTAAATAAAAAGTATTAAAACCCTATTGGTTCTATGTCACTTCCAAAGGGACATTGGGACTTGTTATCTCTTGCACGAATTTTATTCAAATGACACCATTTTCTTTGGGAAGTATAAGAAAATTCGGTACAAAATTTATTTTTTAAATTTAGTTGTGCAAATAGAATATAAATATAAAACCATATATAAAAAGCTAGTGTCGAATAAGTATTGAAATTAGTAAAGTTCGATTAGAATTATCTAGAAGACTAGTTTTTTTATGCAACTAAACAACTCTTCACATAGTTATGTAGGAAACATCCTTTTTCGATAAATCATCTTTAAATTAACTGTGTTAAAAGAGATGAGTTTGTTATTTTTACTTACACGAAGAATAAAAATGCCTAACCTTCAACTTCTACCATGAGGAAAAATTAGATGTATGTGTATGCATATTCAAGGTTCGCACACTTCTTGGAATTTCCAAGGACTCATGCTCCACTAGTAAAAATAAGAAAATTTGCATTTAATTTTTAAACCACAACATTCGTAACCCCCGCCTTCATTCACAGTTTTTACGGTATTTTTCTGCAGTGAAACACTTTGAAAATATTCTTAAAATTTAGTGGTAGAACTGTGCGAACCCTGATAATTGATTTATATTTTAATTACTTCGGTTCAAAAAGTCCTCTTTGGTAGTGCTCTCTGAAAAATCGTCTGTCTTTAATAAAGAAAAGAAATGTTAAAAAGTATTCGGATTACATAGTTTCTGAATAAGGAAAATAGCTATAACATACATTTCCATGCCGTAAATTTAGAAATGTATCAGAAAGTAGCATTTTCCCGAAAAGTGGAAAAATGTATAAAGAAGGCTGCAAAAGATGTTTGTTCTCATAAAATACAGTTTTTCACAGTCCAGAATCATTACTACATTCGCCCATAATGATAACTGTGATATTTCCGATGATGATATGAAAACATACAGTGAGGACGAAGATAACTTACAACTTTTCCTATTTACTAATGACTCGGATTTTGAGGACTTCGAATAAAAACTAAGGTGGGACGAAAGTGGATACGACCTTCTTATAAAAAACGTGTAGTAGCACTGAACACTTAAAAAAAAACATGGCGAATCGATATAGACTGTCTATGTAATGCACTCTGAAAAGTTGTTTACCTACAAACTAATGTTTGAATATAAAAATTATATAAAATATCTAAAACCTGATGTGCACATTTAAAATAAATTTTTGGACATCTTAACTTATTAAAAAAAGAGGTAACCTTCACTATCCAAAGCACTTTAATTAAATTTAGGTCAATGTGATAATATAGACAAAAGTAGTGTTCTTAAAGTGGCGACGACAGGTGCGGATTTACGATATTTTTTTAATTTACTGAGATAAATTTCAGAAGTGCGGTGCTCCTAACATGTGTGGCATTTCTCTGATAAAATACGGTACTCAAAATTTTCTTGGGAAACATAAAAAAAAAGACTTCAAAGACCTTGTTAGTAAAATTATGCGACATAAAAAAAAGACTTATTTAATTTTCCTAAAAATTTCTAATATCGAGTCAGACACATTGTTGGATATATTTTTTACAAGACATGTTTTTATGGAGACAGATGGACATGAGTACAGTAAAAAAACTAGAACTTATTGATTAAAACAGAAGTTGTTTTCGAATTTATCAGACTTGAAAATATTCCAAGCATCGGGCAATTTTTTTGGCCCTGTGTTTTTGTAATGTCGTTAAATTAATTTATTAAAATTGAAAAATATCTTACAATCAAAGTCTGTATGTGATTTATATTCTTTCCTTAATTTTTACTTTTAATGTTTGAACTTGTAGTTATTTTTTTTAAGTCAGTTACCAAACACATAGGATAATATAGTTTTTAAATTTTCAGTATGTTAGAAAGATGGAATGGTGTACTTAATGGAACTTTATAAATTAATTATTAAAAATTATAAAGCAATTTAGAAAGTGAAATAAATTTGCATCTAACACGATAATTAATGAACGAGATACATTCATATGCAGTTAAGAGTGTATTTCGATTCAAACTGTTTATTTTCCGATTTATTTTTAAATTCATTTTTTCTCTCATATGGATCAAACTGGCAAATTGTCTTATTTAGAAATTACACAAGGTGCCATGATTACCATTCTTTGATAAAAGTAGAAAATATTGCAAAAAAAGCAATCCAAAACGACATTTTGAACCAATTTTTCCGAAGTGGGAGATTTGCGAACGACAAGGAGGGTCATACTTAGAAGATAATTGTTTATACATAAAATTTGAATGAATTGTGTGTAAAATGACATCACACGGCACCTTATACGTCTCTTCAAAAATAACCTCAGCAAGTTTCATGTTTCTAATTTTAAAAATGTGTCTGTAATAGTTCCTGAAAATTTCGAGCTGTTGTAGGTGGAAAAGCGTTTTTTTAATACACCTTTAAATATCATGGGATATTCAAACGTTGTGACTCGAGCAAAACCAGCTAATAAAAAAAAATTTGATTAAATATTTTTAGTCGTAAATAATAATTTTATTTTCTTTTTTGTTTTTAAAGTACATTCTGAAATCAAAATTGTATGAATTATTGTATTTTTTTCTCTCGTTTCAGTTAAACCATGGATTGAAAATAAACCTCTCAGTCAATCATCAAAACAAAGAGGAGAAAAAAGACGTTTTAATACAAAGAAAGAAAACGCCAAAGAATCGATCGAGGATACTCCTTTAAGACTGAAAATGCACACTCAGGAAATCCAGACATCGCCAACTCTAATCCAAGTTCAAGAAGAAAATCTTGTGCAAACCATCCAGTCAAATCTAGTGCAACCAGTCATTTCAAAGAAAGAAAAACAGAAAGATGAAAAGATTTATGATACAAAAACAGATTTCCAAACAACGATTTATGACTTCACTGAAACTAGTGATGAGAGTGAATATCTTCCTTCAGAAGTGGAGCTGGATGAAAATATGGAAAATTATGCGAAAGAAGTATGCGAAAGAATGGAAGATTATACGAACGATTATGCCAACTTCCTTGAAATAAATTCAGAAGCAAATAAATCTCCTATTGAAAATTTTAATGGAAAAATTTCTGTATTATCGACAGAAAATGATGGAAAAAGTAGGAAATGGGACAAAAAGTATTACTGTCCATTCTGTGAAAAACCATTTTCAAAATCACCAAGACATATGGAAAGTGCTCATGCTAGCGAGCCAGAAATAGCAACCATGTTAGCATTAGGAAAAGATGCAAAAGGGAAAAAAATGCGAGAAGTCATACTTTGCAAATTAAGAAACATTGGCAATCATAAGTACAGTTGCGAAGTACATAGGAAAGGTCAAGGCGGATTGCTAGTAATACACAGGCCATCAGGAAAGGATGCTGCAAATCCAAAAAATTACGTACCCTGCCCCAGGTGCTTTGGATATTTTGCACAAAAGGAATTGTGGAAGCACAAGTGTCTTCTAAAAGAAGAAACTTCTAACAAGAGGGTGTTATCTGCTGCTAGAGCATTGATACCTATGCCGCATTACATTGAAAGCAATGTAAAAAATATTTTTAGCACTATGCGGCAAGATGAAATTACCAGCATTGTTCGCAGTCTTAAGACAATCTGCGAGATTATGCGCCGCATGTTTCATGCAAAAGGACCCATGGAGCATCGCAAAAAATTGAAATTAGGGGAAATACTCGTGCAATAGCACGATTTCTCCAAGAAATAAGAAAAGGCGAATCGTTTTCGATGGAAAACTGTATCGATCCTGTTGTATATAAGAGCATAATAGCAGCCGTGCGAGAAGTAGCTGGGTATGATTTTAAAAGCAAAAATTACGAAAAGCCTGAACAGGCCAGGAAGCTAGGTTTACTTATAAAAAAGTGTGCAAATGTAATCAAATCTGGAGCTTTAGAAGAGAACAACCAGCCTCTCATTGAAAGAAGTGAAAACTTCCTGAAATTACACGATCTCAATTTTTTTGTTGAAATCGGAGCTCAAGTTCAAAGAGACAGGAATGAAAGAAAAAGGGTAACTCCTAAACTCGTACCTCTGAGAGAAGATGTCGTAAAATTAAATACTTACTTGAAAACGCTTTCAGAAGATTATAAAAAGATCTCATTAATGAAAAATCTTCTGTTATTGAAAAAATGACGGCATGGTCATCATTACAAAAAGTGACATTGTGCCAAGTATTAGTTTTTAAAAGAAGACGTGAAGGAGAAGTCTCACGAATGGTTGTGAGTGACTATTTGCGAAAAAAAGAGCCCAGTGAAAAATATGAAATCGTAGAATGTCTCACAAAAACAGAAAACACTTTATGCCAAATATTGACCAGGATAGAAATAAAAGGTAAATGCGACAAAAATGTTGCTGTTTTGTTTTCCTCCACTATGCGAGAATCACTAGACTTATTACTGAGTCTTAGAGAAGAAGTGGGAGTTTCGCCAGAAAACAAGTAATCTTTTTGCAAGTTGCACTCACGGTGCACAATACAGCTACCGTGGATCAGATTGTTTGAGAATGTTTTCAAATGATTGTGGTGCAAATGCTCCTGAAACATTAAGATCAACAAAACTGAGAAAACACGTTGCGTCTGTTTCTCAAATCTTAAACTTGAAAAAAAAATGAACTAGACTCCCTTGCCAAGTTCATGGGGCACGACATCAGAATTCATCGTGAATTTTACAGGCTGCCAGACAATGTGCTGCAGGTGGCAAAATTGTCCAAAGTGCCCTGGAAAAAGGTCAATTGCTGAAGGAGGCAGGAAAATCGCTGGATGAAATAGAAGTCTCTTTGGAAGAAGGTAACAATAGAATTTAATATAAAAAAAGTTTTTGTTTATATATTTCAAATTCAGTAATATTTTAACGTGTGACCAATAGGCTTAAACAGTTTTTCTTTTACGATTTCAGATTTATCTGAGGAAGACATCAATAAAAATACTGAAAGTGATTTTGATGGAAGTTCTGATTCAGAATCGGGTATGGAGAAATTTAATTCAATATTTAAATTATGAAACTGTTTTGTTATATTACATCCCACTCTAAGGTTAAAAATTTAATGTTTAAAGTAAAAAAAAAATCTTCAAAGTAAAATATTAAACATAAAAGTTGTTTTAAGTGTACGATAAAGTGTATATATATTGTTTTTAAATTTAAATAATTAAAACAAGTACCTGCGCATTATTAAACTTTAAAATGTGTGCTTATAAAATAAAAAAAAAACGAAAACTATAGATATTCTTAAATTATCCATTCAAGAAAACTAAACCATCAACTAATACGTTTTTTTAAATAAATTATTTTTATAAATTGAAATGAGAGAATGATTACATCCTCTTAACATTTGCCCACTCTGTCTATTAAATTATTTCTGACTGCACTAAAGTATTTTTACAGGATGGCCAAAAATTATTTTACAGATAGGATATGACCATGTGCTCAGCATTTTTGTAATGTTCCATAATACAGTAGTACCTTTAATCTCAAATATCTAGAATTATTAATGAGTGAGGAAATGATTTGAAATATGAGTTGCAAATTTCTTTGCCAAATAAAAGTTGCATGTGTAGATAATATATATATATATATATATATATATGTGTGTGTGTGTGTGTGTGTATAATTTTGTTCATATTAAAAGACAAATTTCAGACAAAAATAAATATAAATATTGCAGTAAGATATAATTTATGTTTTTAGATAGTAGTTGTTGCACGTCAAGCAATGATATTTTATAGGTTTAAAAAATTATCTTAAGTATGTGTTTTAATTAATGCTTTAACTTTATGAGCAAATGTAATAAGAATACGTTTAAATCATATGTTAAAAAATACTTTAAGCATTAGGATTTTCTGTTAAAAAAATAAAAATTCTACGGTTTTATCATTATGACTTATTTGTGTAGAATTATCCACGTAATTAACAATGATGATGGAAAACAACTTAACATTAGACAATGTCATTTACGCGTTGCATCAGGATTTATACTGGGCCGGAAGTGCAATTCCAAAATTATAGGCAAAAAAGTGATTTTTCATCTTTATTATGTACCGAGTATGATGAATATATTTCCGAAAACACTTAATTAAATAGCTTTGATTTTGGTCAACCCTCCCTCCTATTGACTGGGTCCAGCCTCCCCACACAGCCATTTTGCAATGAATAGCACATAGTTATCTTAAGCCTTATTTATTGTGAAAATTAATGCCTAAAAGCTAGGGATGAGATTTCCGCGTTTTTGCGCACCAGTATTATTTTAGAAAAAATTTCGTTCTCTTAAATCGCAAAAATGTTCTGATTAAATAAACTAACTTTTTCTCCAATAAAATACGGGTGTCCAAAAACGCGGAAATCTCATCCCTGCTAAAAGCTTAATATATTTTCATTAACTAAAACCTAATTTAATTTTTATGATATATTTTAACTGAGAAAATCTTATAATTTAGTTAAAAAAAATTCCCCTTTTATGGTGAAAATTCTTCACAACTGATTTTGTCTACACCTGTTCCAATTATCTACATGAAACAAAGGTTGTTGTTTCATCATTTCATTAGCTGTATTTATCATGTAGCACAAAAAGTCTCAAACGCATTTAAATATAAAAAATCCCTGTCGGCTTGGCCTATAGGAAGAGGTAGATTTCGAAGAGTTTTCATTTCAACAGCAACAAAAAAAATATTATTAACCATAAATCCAGTTTAACTACCTTATTTGGCCGCTTTTGAAAAATTTTTAATTTCATTTTTCTGTAAGAACTGATTTTATCAAAATCCTCTTACACGAATCCTCATGTCTATATTGAAAACAAATTTTGAATATATATTCTGACTTTATTAAAAAATCGACTAATACGAACATTATATAACTCCTAAATAACAAAAAAAAACTTTATTGAATTGGTTTGAGAGCAAAATTGAATTTAAAAATGAGTCATAAAATAACCAATTTGTTATTTGAATACATCCACAATTCTTTAATCATGATTGCTTTGGGAAATTTTGTGCGAAATGCCCAATTTGACAGCTTTTTTTTAAACATAAATTTAAATTTTGGCAAAAAACTGACCAATACGGCCCATTACATTTCCTAAATAACGAATAACTGTCAATTGAATGCGTTTGAGAGAAAAATTGAATTTAAAAATGAGCCATAAAATAACCGATTTGCTATTTGAATACATTCTCAATTCTTTAATCATGATCGCTTTGGGAAATTTTTTTTTTCGAAGTGCCCACTTTGACATCTTTTTTTTTAAATATATTTAGCCTTTATCAAAAAATTGATGAATACGCACATTATATAGTTTCTAAATAACAAAAAACTGTCAACTGAATGCGTTATAGAGCAAAATTGGATTTAAAAATGAGTCATAAAACAACCAATTTGTTATTTGAATGCATCCTCAATTCTTTAATCATGACCGCTTTGGTAAATTTTGTGCGAAGTGCCCATTTTGGCAGTCTTTTTTGAGATATATTCTGCCTTTATCAAAAAACTGGCCAATCCGTCTCACTATATAGTCCTAAATAAGGGGACCTATAAATTGGATGCGTTCGAGAATAAAAGTGGATTTAAAAATGACTCAGAAAAAACGCAATTTGTTATACTTTCTGAATTTTTCAATCACTATTACTTCGGGAAATTCTGTTCAAAATACCCTTTTTGGCAGCCCTTTTTGAAATATATTTAGCCTTTATCAAAAAATTGATGAATACGCACATTATATAGTTTCTAAATAACAAAAAACTGTCAACTGAATGCGTTATAGAGCAAAATTGGATTTAAAAATGAGTCATAAAATAACCAATTTGTTATTTGAATGCATCCTCAATTCTTTAATCATGACCTCTTTGGTAAATTTTGTGCGAAGTGCCCATTTTGGCAGCCTTTTTTGAAATATATTCTGCCTTTATCAAAAAACTGGCCAATCCGTCTCACTATATAGTCCTAAATAAGGGGACCTATAAATTGGATGCGTTCGAGAACAAAAGTGGATTTAAAAATGACTCAGAAAAAACGCAATTTGTTATACTTCCTGAATTTTTCAATCACTATTACTTTGGGAAATTCTGTTCAAAATACCCTTTTTGGCAGCCTTTTTTGAAATATATTCTGAATTTATCAAAACACTGGCCAATACGTTACATTATATAGTTCCTATAATAGAGAATCTGCCCTTTGGATGCGTTTAAAATCATAAATGAATTTAAAAATGAGTCGGAATATAACCAGTTTGGATTTGAGGTTTATTTCTCCAACTCCTATTTTTGTTTAACCTTTTTTTTAATATAAGAATTGGTCCCATGGAAAACCTGTTAATATAAAAGTTGCAGAAATTATTGAGAAGATGTAAAATAAATTTTATTAGATTTGATTGCTTAAGAATTGAGTAAGTTATGGATTTTTTTCATTTTCCTCCCCCCTTTTTATTTTCGTTTTTAATTTTTTTCATCGGTAAAAGTTGGTTCTATCGAAAACTTGTAAAACAGTTTTAGATAATGTTAAGTACATTTATTAATAATTTAATTGGATTTCATATCTTGAGAATTGACCAAGTTATGAATTTTTTTCTCCCCAAAACCCTGTTTTTTTCGCCCCTTGAGCCCATTTTTAACTTTATCAAAACTCTGTCATGCATAAACTTTTAGCCAATTCTTTAGAAGTAATATAAACTTTAAACTGATTTGATATCTGTTTTAACTAAGAAGTTATCGTGTTTTTTCGGTTTTCACAAAAATCCTCCCTATTTCCACCTCTTTGGTCAGATTTTGACCATTAACGAACTCGACCGAGATTTTATGCTCCTTGATTTTATGTAAAAGTTTGAAGAATATCTGAGCATAGTTATAGAAGTTATCGTATTTAGAAGAAAGTGAAAAAAAAAAAAAATATATATATAAACTTTTTTACTGATGGTTGTTTTGGGGTCTAGGAGTCATGATCGGTGTAGATCTGAAATTTTTTTTTCAGAAATTCCAACATGAGAGAGAATGCAATAGGTAGTCTTTCATACGAAATCTACCTAAAATGGACAGGTGGGTGAAGCATCCCGTATAGTCAACCATCCCTAGTCTCCGTTAAATGCCACCTAATTTGGTAGCTCAGTCCTCATTTTTAGATTAAGCCCTGCAACCTGCAATTAATTGAAAAAAAAAACCTTAAGATTTCTCAAGTTGCATCTTTTTTCATTTCTACTGTATATTTAAATGATAATAATTAGTACTTAATAATTTTTCAGAAGTGGACCAATCTATTTCCACAAAGAAGTTTCAACAGAAAACTATCCAGCAGCGAGCAAGAAATCAACATACTGGAAAACGTCTGTGGACTGAAGAAGAAGTGTACGCAGTAGAACACCATTTATTAGGATTTATTTTGAGAGAAAAAATACCGGGTGCAGTGAAAATTAAAGAATGTATATCCAAAGAAGCAGCTTTATCTAACAGAAGTTGGAAAAATGTCAAGGACTACTATCGAAACAGGATTACAGCTATGACAAAGAAAAAATAATAATGTGTAATAATATTAAAAAAATAAATAAGTAAATGCAAGCCTGCTTCTGTAATTTTTTTATATTTTATTTATATAATTTAAGTAGATTTGCTTTATATATTTAAATAAACTACTGTAATTTCGGTTGTATAAGTCGCGGATCAAACAATTGTTTTTGGACCCAGAAATCTTATTTAATGATTGAAGACAAATATTAACGGCGATCTAACTAGTTATATTTGTTTCTTAAAAAATTCTGGGTCGAAAAAGAATTGATTGATCTGCGGCTTATACACCCGAAATTACGGTATTTAAAAACAAACTTACCTTTTTTAAACAAAATGTATAGAGGAGAAAAACATATACCGTTGGAATGTGGCATTTACTTTGAACTATAGAAATGAAATAAAATAAAACTTGCTTTAAAAGGTTTAATCTATTAAATGAAATTTATTACATGAAAATATAGTTTTTGATTTAAAAATTTCGCCATTTGCACTTCATCATAAATATTTCAGGAAGTTTCAGTTTAATGATGATCAAGGTCTAATCGAAAACACTCTGCGTGAAAAGGTGATGATTTTAAGTTTAAAATTTATGCTATTATGTAATAACATATTTCATATTTGTCAGATATTAAATGCACCTTTTAAGCAAGTTTTATTTCAATTATAATTTTTATACAAGCTTGTTATTTTAGTCCGTTTGCATTTTCATATTATTCTGAATGTAATCATTTTCAGTGAAATTAATCATAAGAAATACTTATGTTCATACTAAATAAAATTACAATATTTTTCGAAAATATTTTTATTGCTAATTTTTACATTCAGGACGTTGCAAAAGAAAAAAATATTTTTGTTATTATTCTCACTCTGCATATAGGCAACAGAAACACATGATCATATGGCAACAGCTCTGATGTTGAAGTTTTATAAATATGGTGCCAAGATAATCTTTATTTAGTTGTTTGAGTTTAATCTTTGTTGAAAAGTACTTCAAGATAAATTTTATTTTAATATTTTAGAAAGAGACTACTTACTTCAAAATGCATGCATTTTCATTATTAAAAAAACAACAAAAAGGGCATCAAAACCAGATCTTTAATAAACACTTGAAAAATGTACGACAAATATTTTAAGGATGTTCTTAAAAAATCCTTCCAGCCAGTGCCGGGAGGAATAAGTAGCTTCCATATTCCTTAAAAAAGGTTATATTATTTAAACATCCGAATCTTAAGTTAGTGGATACCGGTTATAGGAGATTCAGTACTAGTTTTTGTTAATACTGAGCATCAGTGGGACTATCAGTGGAATTTTTTTTTTCAAGTTCATTAGATGTGGAAGTCTACCATATGATTTGAGCTCAACAAGCCCCACCTAACATATCAGTGTAACTATCGCGAAATCAGTCAACTTTATATAAGATGATTTTATATAAAGTGATCTATATTTGGTCGCCAAATTCTGTAATATCTTGAAAGGCCTAGCATTTTAAAAACAACATGATGGATAAACTAACCAATGAGTTTGGTCAAGATCTTAGTAATTACTGTGAACATGTTCACTCACATCGAAATTGACTGATATATCCGAGTGTGTCGCAGGCAAATAGATTTTTCAAAATGCCACCCATTTTAGACATTCAAACTGCTATATATCAGCTATTTTTTTTTCGATAAAGATAAAACGAAAAATACTCCGGAATCTTTGTATTAAGGTCAAATACTTAAAAAAGAATCTTTTTCAAATTTCTTCCCTTTTTATACTTCATTACAAATTAAAAATAAATAAATAAATAAAATTTTTAAATGGCCGCTATTTTGAAACAAGATGGCGGATGAGGTTGATCAACGAACACGGTCAAGACATTGGTTTGTTGTACTATGTACACGCCAAGTTATATCCAAATTGGTTCATAAATAGGAGAGCTCCAGTATGACAAAAATCATACACATATAAATAAATAGATAGATATTAACATTTGAATGGATATCAAAATTTAGATAAATAGATAGATATTAACATTTGAAAAGATATCAAAAATTTCCGGAAATGCTTTCATCCGGACGGCTGCAATATTTAGACAGCTTATAACATGTTTCCTTAAACCTAAATAATTTCGGATTAATTTATTATGCGTGGAAAACTGCATCCTCAACTTTTAATTCATTTAAACTTTTCTTAAAAATTTTGTAAGTCCATAAATTGAACGTTGATAAGTTTTTTCATCTATAACTACAGATTTGAACGAAATATTAATAATAAATAAATGAATATGTATAATATTAGGGTAAGCAGATTTATAAAAACATAATTTGAAATAGGTAAATAAATTTTCTTTAAAACTGAAATCGTTCTGTTTATCATAATTATCAATAAATAGTTTATTATCATAAAAAGTAATCCTTAAATCAAGAAAATTGTTGGAAATATTAGTGAATTTTTTAATAATGCTTTTATTCCCAGCATGCATAAAATCATAGGTTTTTTATTATTTTTGAAAATTCATGCTCATCGGTGTAAAATCACTACAGTTGATTTAAATAATAATAATAATAAATTAAAAAATTGCAACAACTATTGAGAAAATGATTTTTTCAAAGACTAAAATGTAAGACTTGTATATAAAATATATGCTTAAAAATATATATTCTTGCACCACTTTTTATATATGTTGCAGCCAATACCCGAAATTGGCCATTTCTAGAACTGGCAGGCCAATTCCCGAACTGGCCAGATGAAATTGGCCTATTCGCGAACTGGCCAGATGCGACTGGACAATTCGCGAAATAGATATAAGTACTCGGCTTAATCCTTTCTAACATAGTTGAACGTGTCTATGAATTCAAATAGTCTAGACGTCAGCCTGTCCGCGATCTAACTCGACTAAAGTTTCCGGTTCACTTGTTAATTTCATCGTATTTGGTTTATCAATTAATTTCGATATTGAAAGGGAAATGTGGACTATTTTTGGTTAATTTAGTTGGGTACACAAAAATATTTCGTTTCAATATAATCAATGGAAATCTTTTTTACTGTACATTTTAATGTTACATTATCCTAATTACAAAAAAATTGGTACCTATGCATCATAGTTCGAATGTTTCGCGAATTGGCCGGCCAAAACCCGAAATACGCTATTCCTTTCATGTATTTCGGGTTTTGGCCAGGAAGCTTGGTCAGTTCGGGTATTGGCCGGCCAGTTCTAGAATTGGCCAGGCTCCGGGTATTGGCCGCAACATATACAAGACATGGTTATTTTACAGTTAAAGTTAAATAAATGTGAAACATCTCGAAGAAATTATCATTTATACAGATATTTACCTCATACAGAATTTATTATTTAAAAAAAATAAAATAAAGAGGTGATAGTGTGTCTTCCTTTCTGGATTCATTCAATTTCTTATCTAGTTATATCTACTCCATCTATATTATAAAAGAGAAACATATCTGTGTGTAATGCATGAATCTTTCTGTAAATGGCAACACTTTCACATTTTAAATGATACTTCAGTTTTACAATTTTCGGTACTGCAGATTTTTAAACTTCTAAACACCGCACATTTTCAGTCTTTATACCGTGAGGCTGCACAAGTATAACATTACATATTTTTTAGCACTTTGATTCTTGCGATATCATATGTTATCATTCCTGGATCCCCCTACCCCCTCCCGATAATGATATCGTTATCAATGTATACCTATATTTTGTATTTTTTAATTTTTTTTCTTTGTTTAGAGTAGTGTATAAAACTGGTTGTATTTATTTTTCGCTTATTTTATTCATTCAAATTTAGACAGATGAATCAAATAACGCTTATAAGAAATATTTACTATTTAAAAGTATTAAAAAAATTACATAATGCATTCAACAGTAATAAGGTTTTGTTTCACTTGCTCTGAAAGGAATAGAGATGGGGGATAGATAGAAATTCTTATCAACAAAGCAAATAAAAAAATTCTTCCCTTTTTTCTTTTATTTATTAGTAAACACAAGCTTCATTTGAAATACACTTCAAATAATAGTTCTTCGAACCATGATTATAGATGCATACATGAAAGAATAAAAATTAAAGCCTTTTTAAAATTTAAACTTAAAATTAAAATTCAAAAGCTTAAAGTCTCAATTAATATTTTTAAACTTTAATTCTGGAGCTTAAAGCTATTTTGGCCCTGTTAACTTTCTTTCCCAGCTTAACATTTATTACTTTCAGATATCATTTTTGGACTCGCCTTAAGATTAAAATTGATGATCTAAGGGATTTTTGCAGCCATTTGTGGTTAGGGCTCATACGTCACCGACCCGGGAATTGTGCGGGCTTTGACCACATATCAATCAAAACCTAATGAACCAATTAAATGTTCCTCCCTAATTCACAACTGTTCCCTCTGCTGGAAAATATGACAATCCCTAACATATTAGCAAGAACACGCGTGAAAAACGAGAGACTTTGCAGTTTTGAGATGCCAGCTGAAACTACGGCCATGTAACGCTCTATAATCCACGTAAAGGGCTCGGGCGACCTCTGACCGAACTTGCGAATCCAACTGTACGAAGAACGGCCTAATAAAAAGAGTTCGAACCAACAAGAGGCTCCCGAGTCCAACTTATTATGTCACGACTATCACCCCCCGAAGTCGTTACATACACATACGAAGAAGAAAAACAATGTCAACCATTGGGGTATTTTATATTTTAGAATTAAGTAACTTTATAATAATTTAATGATTTTTATAATAATTTTGTAATTTCACAAAAAAAAGAAAACCGACTAAAGAAAAAAGAAGCAAACACCATTTCACAAATATAAAAAGAAAATTTTGATTGAATTAAAAATGGTATCGATAGCAAAAGACAACCCCCTCTCCCTAGAGATATCTTCCTATATTGCGTGCCAGACCCCCGTAAAATAATAACCTTATATTTCCAAAGCGCACATCATCGTATAGAGAAACAAAAATTACTTTTAAATGCAATTTGTTTGAAATCTGTATCACAATTTTTTTAATAGTTTTGAATACTTTTTAGTTATCGGGGCTACAGAAGTATTAAAACAAGTTGGAAATTGCACGTGAAGCGTAGTAAATTAGGTGCGTTCGTACGATAACGAAGTTTTAAAAATATTACTTTCATATATCAATCTCATAAAATGGTAAATAGTGAATTACAATTAAAACGCTCATCAAACAATGTTCTCCCTATACCATTATGTAATGGAATACTTTTGTGTGGCCTTGTAAATCAATAACAAATGTTCTTTGCACCACAAATTATGTAAGATGTATATTATAATATGTACTTTATCGTTGCATATAAATTTTCTTAAGTTTGCATGCGTGTAACACGATTAAAATGCATTTGAAACATTTTTTCCCATTGACCGTATTGTAATGGAATACTTTTGATTGTCCTTGTAATTGATCTATGCATCCGATTTTCATAAAATTTGAAATAACTCGACAAAATTATGTAATAATTATGTATTTTAAATTTCAAACATATAGAATATATTTGAAACTTTTTCCCCATTGACCATAATGTAATTGAATACTTTTGATTGGCCCTGTAATTGATCTATGCACACGATTATCAAAAAATTTGAAATAACTCGACAGACTTATGCAAGAATTGCGTATTTTAAATTTCAAACGATTAAAATGCATTTGAATTTTTTTCCCCATTAACCGTATTGTAATGGAATACTTTTGATTGCCCCTGTAATTGATCTATGCATCCGAGTTTCATAAAATTTGAAATGACTCGACAAAATTATGTAATAATTATGTATTTTAAATTTCAAACGATTCGGGTGGGTAGTTTTTGCGTTGTTATATGCGGACGGACAGACGGACGGACTGAACGACCACTATAGTTGCTACGTATTATATAATTACGAACGCACCTAAAAATGTAGACATCACAAAGATTCAGGTATGTCTCAGATATCTCTATTTTTGACTGAGAACAAAAACCCAAATGCTTAAAAAATTTATAACAAATCTGCAAGCCATTTCAAACCATTCCAAAACTTGCATACGGACAAAGTGACCAGCTGCAATGATGATGAAATCCATATACAGCATGATAAGTAATGTACGCACGAAATTACTTTTCAGAAGCAAGTACATACGAACGCGGAGTCCTTAGCCCCAGTAGATTCACTTTGACCACCGCCCTTTAACCTTTTTCTGACTCTGAGCTATTCTGTTTCTAAAATTATGAAACGATTCAATGACACCAGAATTTACAAACTAATTTATTAGAAAATAAATACATGTTTATTTTCATGTGATTTATAAAAGTTAAAATTTTATTAAATTTTTTGAATGGTTGGTGAATTTATTGTAAACTTCAATACCAATATGTATATCAATATTGTAAAAATATTGTAAGATATGTTGGTGTTGCCAAATTGGTAAAACTTAAATTTTAAAAACTTTAATTTTCTGCCAGTATGTATGCGCATATCCTTTAGAGATCTACTTGGGGCGAAATTTGTATGCCCACTCTCGGCTTGATTTTGTAAAAAAATATTCGGTCCGGCCTGACCGATATAATTGCTAAAATTTCCGCCCAAACCCGGCCCAAGCCAAAAAAATGTTAAAAATTCGGCACGATCGCGGCCCGAATGAATTTTTAGAAAACATTGATTCTTAAGGAGGAGGGGTTTTGACCCCCCCTCCAAAAAAACTTAGCCTTTATATATATATATATATATATATATATATATATATATATATATATATATATATATATATATATATATATATATAAGACCATTAATAGTAAACAATATTAATCATTTGAAATTAACCATTGAATTTAATAACTTATAGCACATTGAATTTGGAAGGAAAAAAGAACAATATGAATACAAATGGAATTTGTAAAACCAAAGCAGAATCTTCCGGTCCCAAATACTTTGGAACTACAAATGGAGTGTGTGGTTTCATCTTCGTATTTCCCATAAAAAAGCAAAACAATATGAATTTGGGAATACCAACACACATAAAACCAAAATTAATTAAAGAAATACCAAGTAATCTATAGTGGATATGGAGAAAATAAAACATTTATGAACTATAAAGTAGAATGAATCCCAAATGCGCTACCTTAACCCTGATAGCGCACGTAGTAAATTAAAACATGAAGTATTCATATATCATATATCATATAGCAGAAAAATGGAGATAATAAAATAATAGAAACAAAAAAAAAGACTTATCGTAAACATCATAATATTAAATTAATAAATTAATTAAAAGCAGAATAATGTAATAACAGAAAAATTAAACCATACACCATAGTTTACCCCATTATTATTTAAATCAATAACATTTATTTTGACTATGCTAGGCTGAACTCAATATCTTAATTAAGGAAGAAAAATAGCTTATTAAGAAATTTACCCTATACATTTAGTAGTGATATAGTACACTCATTTATTAAAAGTGAAGTGCAATTTAATAATGTAAATGATTAAAATGATTAATATAATAGAAATAACTAAACAATAATCCATACATTGGTGTTATATATATATATATATATATATATATATATATATATATATATATATATATATATACATATATATAATCTTCATTTACATAGAAGTGCTTCAGGTTGCAATAGATATATTTTTAATGAAACTTTGTTGCATGTAAATGTTTCGAATATCATTAATAAAATTTATACATATTCTCTGTAATGGAGACATGAAAATTGAAAAAAGATACATGTAAAATCTTTTAAAATGGAATCGCATAGTATTAAAAAAAATCGTAAACACAAGCTTTTTTCTTAATTTTTGTAAATGCATTACGTATTTCTCACATATTGCTGCATTCATTTTGCATGGATGACACCTTTTTTAGTTTAAATCAAGATTCCGTATTAGGCAGGTTCTTTTTCATATGTTTATCTATATTTTAAATTAGTTATATTTTAATAAGCTAGAAATCTCCGATTCTTTAAAAAGAATAAATTTTAATGTTTAATTGTAGAATAATAGCGATTTAAAAATAGAAGTTTTTTTTACATAATATTTTTGGACCAGGCCAGATTTTACTCATCTTTGAACTCACATGGTCACGCCAAGAACATGTTTTTCATACGGGCTGGCTCAAAGCCAGGACTGGATATTTTAATCCATGAAGTCCTGAAAGAAAGAAATGCGTTCTGGCTTGGTACAAAAAAAAAGTTAGGCGCGGCCTGACACGGCCCGATTTTTTCAGGAAGAAAGCAAGCCCCGAGCCCATCCTGGCTCTGAAAGAGTAGTGACTAGATCCGACCCGTTCCGAACCCTAAGAAAAAAACAGGCGGGGAAAAATTTGGCCGGGTCCGGCCCTGCCCGTCCAAGGATCGTAAATGGGAATTGGCCCGAACTTGGTCAGTGGGCTCAACTCTGGCTCAAGCTGGGGCTTCGGCCAGAGGTCTGGCTCGTACAAATATCATGTCCATTGTCCTAAAAGTATGTCCACGGATTGATGTATGTATAGGCATGTCCTCTTATACATGTATGTATGGGTATGTCCTCGGATAGATGTATGTATGGATGTGTCCTCGGATAGATGTATGTATGGGCCTGTCGTCGGATAGATGTATGTATGGATGGGTCCACGGTTCGATGTACGTATGGATATATCCTCGGTTTGAAGTACGTATGGATATGTCCTCGGTTCGATGTATGTATGGGTATGTCCTCGGTTCGATGTATGTATGGGTATGTACTCCGATACATTAGAAAAAACATATTTAAAAAATTAGAATTTTAAAATTTCAAAATCATGTACGTACTATTAAACATATACTTATTTGAAAAATATTTTTTTTTTTTTTGCTAAATATGCATTTTCTGTGATGTCCTCAGTGAACCGGATTCTGACCTAGTCCGCACTCACCATGTTACACGAGACTGTGTGTGTCTGTGTGTATATATATAGAGAGAATATCTATTTAAAAAAATTCTGTCATATTTGTTGCTCTCTAGTAAGAATAAATAAATAATCAATCATCTAAATTCGACTTACCTTTCCCTATAAAATGTATATCTCTTACCCTCTCCTTCTCTTGAAAGCATAGAAAGTTTAAAGCATTTACAAGTACTTATATTATATGATTTATTTGGTGCTTTCTTGTAGCAATAAATAAATAATCAACCTTTTCAGCTATCTGTCTACACACAAAATGTTGGCCTTACCTCACCGTTCCCTATCTACTTTAAAAAGAAATCTATGGCAGTTTTAATAAGAAACTTTTGTCCTATTTATTAATCTCAATTAACAAACATCTAATTCAGAAGTTCCTTCAGAACTATTATTTCATTCTTAACACCCAAATATACAAAATTATAATTTTTAAAAATGTTTATTTAAAAAAAGATTGTATTTATTGCTCACAAGTAAAAATAAATATATACTATGCTAGTTAAATTAGATCTTTGACATAAAAAAAGAATGAGCCCTGTTATACACACAAATCCTAAACTTAAAATAAGTGAAACTTTATTTAAAATAAGATCGCTACTCTCTAATAATGATAAATAAATAATCTACCATGTAAATTACTCTTTTTTTTCTACCAAAATTTCCATTTCTTTTCTGTCCTTCCACGAAAAAAATAATTTAAAACTGTAATAATAATTTTCTAAAAATAAATCTTCTCTATTTCTTATTTTGTAGTAAGGTGACTCATCTAAAATCCTCACCCATTTTAAAATTTTTGCTTCATCTTTTCAACCCAAACGGCGAGGAAAGGATTTCTAAATATATAAAGGGAAAAGCAATATTTTTCTTCTTTTTTGCTATTCTCATCTCTGAATCGCATATATATTTTAGGTTTTAAGATTAATATCTTTTTTTAAAATACCCCTCTTCCTGTCAAAATATATAATCAGGCATTAGAACGACAGATTAAAATTATCTCTCTGCCTCACCCTCCTCATGTCTAAAAATTCACCCCTTTTTCTAATAATAAAGGATGGGAATTTAAGGGACCAATCAGATGACAATTTATTTATTGTTGCTACCAAATAACAATACAGAATAAAAATCTTTTAAGGTTTATATGCTGGGGGAGGTAAAAGCAGAATATTTTTGGTCGGAGGGAGAAATATTTTAAATATTTAATTATTGTTACAAATTAAAGTAAAAAAACAGTGTAACAAGAAAGTAGATATGAAAGATATTGTTTTTTGACAAGCTGGGATAATTTAGATAATTAATTAAATTTTGTTACAAGAAAATCATAAAAATAGCAGAGAACAAGTTGGAAATTGCACGTGAAACGTAGCAAATGAGGTGCGTTCGCACGATAATGAAGTTCTAAAAGTATTCAAATAGTTAGAGTAGACAGTACTTCAGATACAGTATAGTAGTCAAAATCTTTTTTGTGTTCCTCTAAATATACAGAAAGTAACTTTAATTACTCCTCAGTGACGTATATCACATTCATAAAATGTGAAATAGTTTAATATATTTAAAACACGCCCCGTATAGCATCAGGTAGTGGAATACTTATGTGTGGCCCTATAATTTAATAATAAATATTCTTTGCATCACATATTGTACAGAGAGAAGCATAGGTTTTGAGAAGAGGGGGATAATTTCTTTTTTATATTATATACACTGCTCAAAACAATTAAAGGATATTTGAAGTTTTATAAAAAATAAAGAAATAAACAAATTTTTTTTGCCGAAAATAGAAGAAGAGAATCACAAATGCAATTTTTTCTGGTTTTCAAACTGTGGAGTATGCAAATTTTGAGTTCGACGTCAAAAACGTCGCTTCAGCGGCAGCGAATGAAATTTGACTTTCAACTGGAAAAAAGAGAATGAAGACAAGGATGATCGGCATTCAGTGATTGCTTTGTTTCGATGAGTACGATGTCTCAGCGAAGTCATTTGACAGATTCAGAAGCTTGGAGAATTGTTGGCAGGTTAGGAGGGGGCCAAACTCAAGCCGAAGTAGCGCAAGCCATTGGAGTGTCACAAAGTGTCATTTCCAGGATCTGGAACCTTTTTTTGGAGAGTGGATGTGCAGGCCGAAGACCAGGGCAAGGTCGTAAACGGGCAACAACGCCCATTGAAGATCGGTATTTAGCGTTAACAGCTTGGAGACACCGAAACATGAACGTTACTCTTCTCCAACAACACTTTCGTTCGGCTACAGGCATCACGATTTCAACTCAGACTGTCCGAAACCGGCTCCATGCTGTAGGTCTGTATGCTCGCCGACCGATAGTATGTGTTAGCTTAATATCAAGGCATCGTCGCGACCGCAGGAAGTGGGCAACTGAGCATGTCAACTGGAGGTGAAATGAATGGAGCAATATTCTGTTTTCTGACGAGTCCCGTTTTTCTGTGCATCCGGATAATAGGCGTATTTTCATCTGAAGGGACCGTGTCAATAGGAATAATCCTGCGTTCGTGCACGAAAGTGTCAGATTTGGCAGTGGAGGAGTGTTGGTGTATGGTGGCATCTCCATTGACGGGCGCACTGACCTCTACATCATTCGAGATGGAGCTCTGACTGGTCGCCGATATAGGGATGAGATCCTCAGATCTATTGTAGTCTCTTACGCTGTAGCAATCGGAGACAACTTCATTTTAATGGACGATAACTGCAGGCCATATCGTGCAAACCTGGTGGAGGATTTCTTTTTCGAGGAAGGAATCGTTCGAATGGAATGGCCAGGGCGTTCTCCAGACATGAATCCAATCGAGACGACGCTCTAGGAAGACGAGTTTCTGGCCGCCAACAACCCCCTCAAACTCTCCAAGAACTGGAAAGAGCTCTTCTGGAAGAGTGGGGCAGAATACCCCGACTCGTCATTAATAGCCAAATTGAGTCCATGCCTCAAAGGTTTTCAACGTTGTTGGCAGCCCGTGGAAACCATACCCCCTACTGAAAATGATTTTCTTTGGAGAAAACACCTTTTCTTATTCTTTTTTTCTCATATGCACAAATTGTGTCTTTTTCCTTTTGTACACAAATGCTCAATAAAATGCATTTTTTCTGCCAAACATGTGTAATTTATTCTCATATAACCTACTATGTCTGTCGACCATGTATCAATCAGCTAAAAAGTTTCCCAGATGCAAAATCCACCTAAAACTGCAATATCCTTTAATTGTTTTGAGCAGTGTATATATAAATTTGTTAAAGGTATACATGTTACACATATTTTTTTATTTAATGTTAAATTATTAGTAATAGTTACAATTAATTTATTAAATAAGTCAGAAAGTGTAAGAATTTAATGAGTTATAAAGAAAAAACAATGCATGTTTATTACCAGAGGGGTCTAACTTGGATCCTCAATTCCTTGGATCATCGAATCCTCAGGGAAGAATTTAGATGATAGATTATTTATTGTTAAAATAACAAATAAAAAATAAAAAATAACAATTTATATTTTGTGTAGTAAGAGAGCAGGGATTTTAGCTGTAGAATTTTGATGATTCCTTTTTTTAAGTGTAAATATACCTAAAATCCTAGGATTCTTATTCTTTTATTAATATTTTTGACTACTGAATTAATGATAAAAATGGCTTTTTGAATGATTTATGTTTAATCGCCATTATAATTTCTTGTTCCAAACTCAAATGAGAGATTTTTTTAGAAGAGGCCTTAAAATGAGGGCATGCACGAGCATAACAATTAATACTTTGCACACCCTGTTCTACAGAACAAACTTTTGGGGAGAATTTCAGAAATTCATGCTAATTTCATTTAACAATTTTTTGAAATAGTGTAAAATAAGCTACAAATTGTTTTTCTCATAGATCATAAATGGAATTATAGTCTGATTATCAGTCTGAACAAACATAAATGCTACCTAATTAATTTTCATTAGCGAATGTGACATAAAGATCTTTAAGACCTTACATCAATTACACGGCAATATGTGTAATTCCAAAAAATTAAGTCAGAGTCAAAACTCATGGTCAGATGGAAGAGAGTTAAATCAAAGTCATAAACACTTTTTAAATATGATTCAAACTTTTAAGGAATGATTGAACTAGCTGTGGAGAGCAAATACTTCAAACGCCTTTTTTAGCATTTATTGATATTTGAAAATCACAACAGATCGTTATTTCGCTAAGAAAAAACAAACAGATTTGAAGCAATCTAAATATTTAACAACTTAATAGATTATTTCAGGTATCAGTAATGACATCATATTAAATTAAGATACTTTCTACTTATAGAAATCCAATGAGAATAGCCATACATTTAAAACACTTTTTAGCAACATTTATTTATATTTTCAAACCTCATCAAACTGGTATTACCATTTAAAATAACAATTAGTGTAATAGAAACACATGCACATGCACACTTAATTGTATTGTACTTTTTAATATTATAGAGAATTTGGGAGCTGCACCCTTTTAAAAGGATATTTCCAGCTTAAACATTTATAATAAAATCAGTTTTACAGTCAAAGAACTTTGCTGTGAGAAATCATGTTTAAAAAGTTTTTTTTTAACTTAGATGCGTAAACTGTTGATTTTCTGCCACTTTATCAACTGCCATCCTCGGTTAAAAGTCATTCCCTCTTTCTAAATTTCTTTTAACATCAAAAGCGACAAAGAAAATTCAAATGTATATAAACCTGAAAGAGATGACACCATTTTGAGTAAAGTGCTTGTATAATTTCAGGAACAGCAGCAATAAAATATTCATGAAATTGAATTCATAGACTCATTGAGTTCTGACAAGAATGATATCGGTTTTGAAAGCTTTTTAAATCATGAGAAATCTGTAGTGAATAAATTCATTCGGGAATCATCTCACACATGCAGTCTATGCTATCAAAATGCATTACTTAGTTTTGAGATATAAGAGGATTAAAAAACAACCCAAGTTTTTTTATTATGTATAATTAGTAAGCTTGCACTAGCGCAAACAAAATATTATAATGAATTACATTGTATAAAAACATGTACTACATATTTATACACTAAAATTGTGAATTTTGTCCGATAAATAAATTTTTTAATCAGATATTTATAAAACAAAGCAGACAAAGAATAGAAAAAACTTTTTTATTGTTCTCATTCATAAATTCACACATAAAAGTGTAATTATAGTAACGGTCTTATACCCTCTTTAGAAAATCTGTCTTTTTCGATTATCTGCATACCATAGGTGCCAAGAGTGTCAGATATAATCTGAAGTTTAGTGTGTTTTCAATCACAAGAAAATCTAATACGTTTAAAATTATATATTTAAAAAAACAAAAAAGTATTTGCAATAATTTTCGGACAATACACAGCATGTTCAAAATAAAATGTTTTTGTCAAAGAGGATGATGAATCTGCTGATCAGCTGATTTATTGGTTTAAATTGACAAAATTTTTACTGGTCGCTGTTCCATTTTGACCACTGTAAAATTTGACATTTAAAAAAAAGAAATATTACAACATGTATACCAAGGTACCAACATAAGAAAGAAGTATAAAAACCAGCTACCTGCATGTGACAAATTTTTGGAGCAGTAGATTGAGAATGAATTTTGTATGTCTCATGCAAAAGTTATTTTCAGAAGCAAAATTAACAGATGCTTCCTGAAGACAGAGACTTCTTACTTTTCTTAGCATATCTCCCACAAAACATTTCCCCCTAGTGTGATTCAAGATGTTGGTTTAAAGCGTACCTGTGAGAGAATTTTTTGCTGCATACTTCACATTCAAAGGGTTTCTCACCAGTATGAACTAACAGATGCCTCTTTAAATGAGTCTTCTGAGTGAAGGTCTTGTTGCATATCGCACACATAAAAGGTTTCTTGCCAGTATGTATTAACAGATGATTATTTAAATCCCTTTTCTGATAGAAGCTCTTACTGCAAATCTCACAGAGAAAAGATTTTTCGCCAGTATGAATTAAGATATGTTTGCTCAAATTACTCTTGTCAGAGAATTTCTTGTTGCATGTCTCACACATAAAAGGTTTCTCACCACTGTGACTAAAAAGATGTCTACTTAATTCACTCTTGCTAGAAAATCCTTTGTTGCATATCTCACATATATATTTCCCATCAGTATGAATTACCAGATGTTTACTTAATCCACTCTTAGAAGAGAATTTCCTGTTGCATGTGTTACAAACAAAAGATTTCTCATCAGTATGAATTAACAGATGACTGCTTAAATTACTCTTAAGAGAAAATTTCTTCTTGCATATTTCGCATTCAAATGGTTTTTCACCAGTGTGAGTTAACAGATGCTTGCTTAAATGAGTCTTTCGAGAAAATCCTTTGCTGCATAACTCACAAACAAAAGATTTCTCACCAGTGTGAACTAAAAGATGCCCGATTAAATTTGTCTTTTTAGAAAATCCTCTGTTGCATACTTCACAAACAAATGACTTTCCTAGCTGTGAACTAGAAACTGCTTTACCAAAATCCTCTTGTACTGAAATATTTTGCTGCATATTTTCACAATTTAAAACCAGTTTTAAGATATTGTATACTTGTGTTCTTATTATTAAATTGCAGCTACATTTATGGCTTTTCTCATGCATTCAATAGAACTTAATATCTTTTAAAAATACCTGAAAAAAAAGAAAGAAAAATCTATCATGAAATATTAAATTAACACAGAAAACTGAACAGAAATAATTTTTCTATCTTTTTTCAGTAATAAAATCTACAATAGACTCCCAATTATCCGATGCTTTTGTGGTCAATGGTATATCAGAGGAATGTCCTAATTTTATTAAGATTAAGCTATAATATGTATAAATAAAATTAGAATACATAGAAAATATTATGAATAAAAATTATAATTGGTAATTAAAATAGCTCACATGCCTGGCGTTACTGATACCTGTCGTCTCTTTTAGACAAATTCAAATTTTAAAAATCTTAATTTAAATTAACATTTAAAAAAAAAAGCTGAAACTAAACTAGGCGTAACTGATAGACGCTCAAATTAATCCTATTATTAGATAATTAATCCTAAAGATTAATAACTAAATCTGAAAACATAAAAATTAAAGTTTTAAAGATTAAATTTTGTGTGCAAGGAAAATGCTATTAGGGTTGCAATTTCGGATTGAGGGAAGTCTTCAGATGGCTAACTATTGTTATAATACAGTAACAAAATGAGCAGAAAAAACGGACATTTTTAATTTTGTGAGTTGGGAGAAGGGGAGATAGAGATGAGAAGTTTAATTTAATTATTATTATTATTATTGGAGATGGCGGAAGAGTTTAACAGATGATTGATAATTTACTCCTTATTAAATATTTACAAGTCGCCCAAAAAATAAAAATAAAATATTTTTAATTTTTTGTGTTTAGTAAGACAAGGGGAAGAAGAGTAAAACTGTATGACAAATTATTTATTGTTATAATAAAGTTTAATGTACTGTAAACTTAATGTAACATTGAAGTTATAAAGCTACAATACACAAAGCAGAGAAAGTTTTTAAAAAGGCAATGATTTTTAAACTTAATGAACTGAGGGGGTTAAGGGTAAGCAGAGTTTTATTTATATATATATATATTTAGGGGGAATCAGAAGTTTATTAGATTACTTATTTATTTACCTTATTAAAAATTTTTCAAAGTAAAAAAGTACTCTATTTTAAGTGTGAGTGCGTGTGGAAGGGGGGGGGGACAAAAAGAAAATGCCATTTATGGAAGCGAATAGAAATATTTATGGTTGATTATTTATTGTGACAATAAAATGTCAAATAGAATAGAATTTTTTTATTTAGGTTTTTAAATGCGTTTTTAAACCATGAGTACTGAGGGGAGGAGAGAAAAATGAGGGAAAAAAACTTTGAAAGGGTGAAATTTCGATGACAATTTAATTAAATGAATGTGATTGAATGACATATTAATGAAATTTAGGCCTGTTTTTTTAATTTATTTTAAAGTAACAGAAAGAATAGAAACAGTTCAAAAAAAAAGTTTAAAAATTTTAGTATTGTGGAGGGGGGGGGGACAAAAGGGAGAAGAGAAGGAGGCAAGGCGGTATAATGATTTACTTTTAAAAAAATTAACTTTCTAAATGATTTGCGCGTACATTTCCGTTTCCCTAAAACAATTTTAATCTATTGTAGACAAAAAAAAATTTAAACAAAATTGTGCTTAAAGATGTATATCAAATAAAGGGGCACTGAGTGTATTTTAGATATAAGAAAAAGGAGAAAAGAAAATTTTAATTAGGATTATTCTTATAAGAATCGCTATGAAAATGCAGGAAAACCCTCAAGATGCTGAGTGGTTTACAGAAATGTAGAAGAGTTCCACTCCTGATTAAGCAATAATACGACATAAAATTAAAAACTTTTAATGATATTTTGCATTAAAATAAGTATTTTTAAACACCAAATATTGTCTTTGAAATATGCAAGCACTTTTAAGGACTGTACAAAGCCTACATTATATTAGACTGGAAGGTGGCGGTACAAATATCAACTCATTGAGTTCACGGCTGAAATTTCAGAATTTGTCAAAACTCAAATCCCATAAGGAGAACCGAGAAGATAGGCTTTTCCCAACAGAACTTAGCCCCAAAGTATTGCCCGTTGCATGGCGTGGCGCTAGTGATGCTGCACTGACTTTCGATCATATGACTTGTTTGACTGGTCTCTCGACTAGTCTGCTAGCGGGACGTAGGGGACGCTAGATTGCATCTGCTCCCAAACCGCCGGAAATGCCAGCCAGACTCGGAAAGACTTTAGGGACGAAAGTGGAAGCGCCGTCTTTGTTCTCCTTCTACTCATGATTACAACGCAATCGGTCATCCAAGTCATATCTTGGTAGAAAACAACTGCAAACATGATTTTAGAAATTGACTCATAGATTTACATTGTATTTTCCAGTATCCAAATATATGAAAACATGCAGGACTGGCAGCAGAAAAATACAATGCCAAACCTACGAGTCAACTGCGAAAATCGGCTTTTCAGGTGTTTTACATTTAGAAATGACTAGACAGACTGATTGCATTTATCCTCTTAAATATAATGTCAAAATAGTTATTTTTTAATAGTTAAGAGGTTTACATTTTTATTTGGCCATTGGGTGCCATAAGGTGCCTGGTAGTTTTATTCTTTATGTTATATTTAGAAAAAAAAATTTCCATATTTTAACAGGTAAAATAATAAAAAATCTTTTTCTGCACAACAAAAATCTTTCAGTTGTGATACTGTAAATTTTATGGAATTTTAGTATTTTCTCGCACAAACAAAAGAAAAACATATTTCAACCAAGCAAAGAATAAAAAAAAAACCTTGAAAAGAAAAATGGATGTTAAAGGGGTAGATTATATAGTGTCTCATTTGTGCATTTAAAAGATAATTACCACAGAAAATATTGGTAAATATATTTCATATTTGTAATTATGAGTCCATACTTAGTATAAGAATTATAACTAATTTCATTATTTATTATTAATTAAAGGTATTTAATAATTTGATAAAATACTTCATGATGGTCTTAAATCTGATTAAAAATAGTTATATGAATTTCAATCCTTTAAATAAAATTGTACAGATATTTTTTTGAGTATCAAGAGGGTGCACAAACTTTATTTGCTTCAGGTTACTAAATATGCAGCTATGCCAATGTACTACGTATAAACCAATTTCAATAACATCCATTATCATTAACAAAAACTCTATATGAGTGCTGTACATCAAAAACCATCCTACCACAAAATACACAACTAAAAAATAAAACACATAACACAAATGCATTTTAAAAAATCCAACTATTCAAAAGACAATAAACAAATCAATCTAGTCAAACTAATCATAATTCCAGATCAAGACACAGTAGGAATGAAAAAAATTTAAAAAACAAACTGGTAACAATAAAAACTCATTTATTTGCTCATTATCGCCTTGCCAAATGTCTGGCTTGATCTGGGATTCAGCCGTCATTCTTAAGAGTATGTGTTTGGTTCTTAAGTGTATGTATTGTTTTATGTAAATTTCGATAAACTTTTTAAAGATATTACATCATGTGATCATATGATGCTTATCTGTTTAAAAATATATTTAAATGTTATGTTATAATATATTTAAATGGATATGTTTAAAAAATATTTACTTTCAATAGAACATAATACAATCAAATTCAGTTTATGAGCAACTTAATGTTTTAAAATTAAATGTTAAAAAAAAAAAATAATGTTCTTAAAACCAATCAGCTGTTTTTAAATTTAAATTAAACTACTTAAAAGTAAATAATAATAATAATAAAAATTAACTATTAAAAATAATATATTTTAATAATGCTATAGAAAACTCAATAATAAATCAGCAAAAATGAAAGTTGAAATTTGAAACATGAAATTCCGTAAAGGCATTCCCAAATAGAAAATCTTTGAGGTTTTAGTTGAAGAGTATAACAAAAGAAACTACCTGGACATTACCTTATTTTAGTAAAGTGGTTGGGATCAATAAATTTATGTATTAAAAGTTACATGGTATTATAAACCATGAAAGAAACAAGACGCCATTGAAAGAGAGAATGAATCGTGAATTGAATGATGATTCAATGTAAATGATTTATGCATTATAATATTATTTATTAATTATTTGCAGCAATGTTGATATGATTAATACTTTTTTTCATCCTAGTTGTAATACAGGTTACTAGACAGCCATTAAAAGAAACAAGAATCAAAGAAACAGCTTAATTTTTTATATATCTTCTGAAATATCATTCATTAAATACTTCTACTGTACAGGTTATACTTTTAATAAGGATGCTGCTGTAATGAACGATGATATGTTGACCAGAAGGCGAATTCAAATGCTGGATTCAATAATTTTGTATTATAAATTAATTTATTTTTCATTGAAACCGTTCTGGTTTTTTTTTTTTTTTTTTTTTTTTTTTTTTTTTTTTTAATTAAGGGGATATTTGAAAATTGAAAGGAAAATGTGAGAAAAGTTTATGGAAATTTCTGTTGCAGCAGATTTATTCTTCATTCAAACCAATCACGATGATTCATTCATGTCGGTGGCGTCTCTTTGCTTCTATGTGAATTTGGCGAACATGGAAGTTCTCTGTTAATGGACTGCTAATTTTTGAAATATAATGAAAAAGTGTTTTTAGAATTTAGTGACCTATCCTCTTTAATAAAGTAAGGTAATGGTAAATTATATTTCATTTGCTTATTTGTCTTCTAAAGATTCTGTATTTTGAAATAAAAATATTTTAATCTGTTAATGATTATTAACTAGTAAAAACTGTTCATTTTAGCTCAGACTCGAACAGAAACATCTAAAGAAATGATCTACGTAAAAAGAAAGAATAAATTTTAGCATTCTGTTTATTATGATTTGTTTTCTTTGTAATGGAAATTTGGGGTATGGTTAGGCTTAGCCTAAGTATTGTATGGCAGGCACATTTTCTTCTTTTGTATAAACTTTAGTTAATTTCTAATACTTAATATTTTAATGAAAAAAAAATATTTATAACAGTAGGAAGTGTACTTTACAACATTGTAGAATAGTTTATTTTCAGGGTTGGCAATTTTTTTCCACAATGGAAAAAACGCAGAAAAACCATGGAAAAACCTGGCTGGAAGAAATGGAAAAAACTGTTATTCTTTATAAATTTACCTTAAAAATTTATAAATTATATAATATAAAACTTTGTACGATACAATAAATGTCTTGCTGTAATCTTAAGTAACTTAAATCCATCATATCTATACAAATTTAATTTATATGCTAAATTTGAATCAATTTTTAAACCAGGATCACATGACACCAGTCTAAAAATTTTCAACCATTGGCTAAATGAAGAAAAGATATTTTATCTAAAATGCAAAAAATCATTTAAATGTTAACTATTTTAATTTAACTAGAATATTTTTAAGCTATTAAAATTGTAGTAAATAGTACAGATCATTTACCAACAGTAGAATGAAACTCATATAAATAAAAGACAATGCTTTGAATTTACATCAATTTTACTAAGGTGAGTAATATAGTGCAGTATTTACTATATTAAATACATTCATTAAAATCCTTATTTTCCTTAGTGCAGCAAAGTATTAATGTAACAAAAGAAAAAAATCTTTTTGTAACACACGCTTTCCAAAGGAAAAAAAGAAAGAAAAAAAATAAGACTGTCACGCGTCACGTGACCTGAGTTTTGCTAAACTAAAAAAAATTGTAGTTTTAATATTTTTCGTCTAAAAAAATCTGGCAACACTAGTTCTATTAAAAATGTTTTATTCTTAGTGATGTTAAAAAAGTTGGTTCATGGTGGCGTGCACCTGAATTATGTAAAAAGTTTTATTTTTATGTTTTGTGTTAGTGTACTATATCTGAGTTCCGTTCTTTTCAAGTAATAAAAAGTTTATAAAGAAGAATGCAGCCCCCGATATCTATATTAAGATAAGTTATACACTTCTTTCTTTCTTCTTGTACATTTGTAAGACGACTTCGTACAAAATGGCTACCCAGCTTCGGGCTACGAATCAATTCCAAAGTATTCAGCTATCTTAGTTCCAGAAAAGTTCGATATTTTTGATAATGAAATATGATTAATAACAATGAAAAAGAAAATGGCTCGAGCGGTCGTAATCGTTTGTTTGTGAAGTATACTTTAAATGATTAACATATTAAGTTTGTTTCGTTGATGTGAAATCATTCGTTTGTGAAAAGTGTGTTCGACTGTGAAATGGAAAATATGTTCTCGGAATAATCTTGCTTCGATAACGCCATTTATATTTGTTTTTGAATTATGGCGAATTCTACGTTTTTCTGTTCTTATAAAAACTTTCAGTTCGTGTGCCTGCATGTGTAGCTCAACAATATTTATTTAATCTTCATGTTATTTTCTTAAAGTGGTCGAAATTTTGAAAATGGATCCATATTTTTATCAACAGAATGCATTCTTTTCACAAGTCTCTATATTTTACTTTCTATTTGTAAAATTTTTCATATTATAAGTTTTAATTTATTATTTTACAATTTATTTATGTATTGTGTAATTCCCCTTCCCTCCCCATCCTTATTTTTTTATTCTTTAATTTATTTTCATTCTGTGCATGCATGTTTATTTTTTATCTTGATTAAATAACAAATTTTCTTACTTCGAATTAAAAAACAAACAAAAAAAGGTTGAGAAATAAAGAAATAAGCATTTATTTACGTTGATATTATTTTTTATTCACGTTGATATTATTTTTCTTTTCTTTTTACAAACAGGGAAATAAATTGAGAGTGAAAAAAATATATTAAAATGTATTTATACCTTTATTTCAAGTGTCATATGTTATGTTTAATAATTATTTTTTGTTTGTTTTGTTGTTGGTTTCGCAAGATAACAGAATTTAATTAGAAATTTTATTTGAGAGTTCTGTAGTTAGTTATTTTTAAGCATTTAGTTTAGAGTTTCTGATATATTGTAAAATAGCATTGAATATGATTTTCAAAACAGATTGAGTAAATTTTTGCATTTATTTATTTTTTTTTTTATGAAACAAGATTTTTTTTTCTTTTAAAGTTATATTGAAAAATCTACATTATGTAGTCTTGTCTTGATAATATGATAATAATATTGATTGACATTTTAATTATTCAGATATGTTTTGACTTATTTAGAACATTGTTTATGAATGTTGCCAAGAATTCAGTACTAGTTTTATATCAGTTAAAATAATGTTTTGATTAAATGACACGTAATGACAAATTAGTTTAATTATATACACAATAATTTAAAGTATATTTTCTTTCAAAAAAAAAATTTAAATTTTAAAGATACTTAAAAGTTTAATGAAGTTTAATTATTTTAAAAGTACATTTTGCTAATGTTAAAGTTCACTGTTTTGTTTTATTAATGTCTTGTTTGTATGAGTTGTAAAGCAAAGCTCACGTCTGGGGAACAATTTACTTAATCGAATTTTTAGCATTTGTGGGGTATATATCTTGTTATAAAGTTAAGAATGTCCGAGCTCAATAAAGCACGAAAAGAAGACTTGTTTCAGGTCGCTGTAGAAATGAATTTAGATGTACAACCTTCTATGACCGTTGTCACATTGCGTGATAAGATTAAATCCTCTCCCTCGTACGAAGTTGATTTCGTGAATTCGTTAGTCAGGAACCAAATTGCGACTCGTGAGGAAGAAAAGCGTAGACGAGACTTAGAGGAAAAACAAAAAGCAGCTGAGTTAGAACAGCACAAATTAGAAGAGAAGCGTCGTTCGGAAGAACTGGAATTAAAAAAAATTTGAGATGGATTTTGAGCTTGAGAAGCTTAAGTTACAGGCTCAGAGCCAAAGTGTTTCCAGTGGAGCGGTAGGTGGTAATGCGGCAGGGATAATGTCTCATCCAGAGAGTAAAATAGATATTCAGAAGCTGTTGCCTACATTTAAGCCAGAGACAGATGATGTAACATTGTTTCTGGTGCTTCTGGAACCACAGTTAAAGCTTTCGAAGGTACCAGAACACCTCTGGATTTCTTATTTACTATGTGTGCCCTCTTCTATATCTACGCTTATTGCTCGTGAAAAAGAAGAAAACGCTTCAGATTTTTCACATGTTAAAGGTCTACTTCTAAAAAGGTCTAAAATTAGCGCTGAAAGGTTTAGGCAGCTGTTTTTTACGCATCGCAAAGATAAAGAAATTACTTGGAGAGATTATTACTTCGAGTTACGTGCTTACTTTGAACACTGGCTTAAAGAGTTAAATGTAACGTCTTTTGAAGCTCTTCAGGATCTGATCATAGCGGATCAGATGAAAAGGCGCGTGCCTGTCGAATGCAAACAACATATGTTAGAGGATTGGGAACATTTAAATTCGCCAGTCGACCTTGCCGGAAAATTAGACGCGTATTATACTGTCAGGCCTACGTTTTCTAAAAAAGATTCGGTTATACCCCAAGGGAAAAAAGAGTATTCTCGCCGAGAAAATACATGGAAGCAGAGTAAGCCTCCAAAAGAAGACAGATCTTCTCCTAAGTTTGCTAATCAACGTTTAGAATCCGATATATTTTGCTATGGTTGAAGCAAAGCGGGATTTATAAAGAAGAAATGCCCAAATTGTTCCCCTATGGTTAAAAAACAAACAGTGCAAGCTCATCGTCTTCAGCTATATAGTTTAAACACATCAGCAGTTTCAGCTCTAAATGTGCCTATTACGATCTGCAATAAGAAGGTGTTAGACTATGCAGATACAGGAGCCAATCGTTCTATTGCAGGAGAACGAATGTATAAATTATTTTTGAAAACTGGTGTTGCATTGAATCCCCATACTCATGTTGTAACCTTGGCTGACGGAATTACGACGGCTAGAGAAACTTTGTCTGCCACTGTGCCCGTAGAAATTGAAGGCCGAGTTTTCAAAACGGAGTTTATTGTATTACCAAATGCCAAAGGTAATAGAACTCTTTTAGGAATGGATTTCCTTCACAATGCTAACATGGTGCTTGATACCGCTAAAAAGACATGGCATTTTAGTGATAAACCTCATAAAAAGTTTGATTTTGTGGATGAGTACGAAGAAGAAAATAGTACGTCTGCTGGTGCTGTCGAAGTTAGTCCATATGCTTTACGTGAAGACGAAGGCAAAAGTTAAGTCTCGATGAAAGGGAAAGACTTAATGATCTCCTGAAAAAGTATGAAAAGTGTTTTCAACAAGGGGGAGAGACAACCCCAATTGTTGAGCATCGTATCAATACAGGTGATAGTGCTCCTATTGCTGTACCACCTTATCGAACGACTCCTGCTAAAAAAGAAATTCTTAATAAGGAATTAGATAATCTTCTAGCTCAAGAAATCATAGAAGAATGTGAATCACTTTATGCTTCGCCTGTGGTCCTCGTACCAAAGCCCGATGACAGTGTAAGATTATGCATAGATTATAGAAAATTAAATGAAAACACAGTAGCAGATAAATATCCATTACCTCGAATGGACGACCTTTTACATGAAGCCAAGCATACTCCTTACATGTCGACTATAGATCTTCGTTCTGGGTATCACCAAGTTCAAGTCTACCCACCAGATCAAGATAAAACTGCATTTGTTCTGTCCTTATGGAACTTATCGTTTCTTAAAAATGCCTTTTGGTCTAAAAAATGCTCCTGCCACATTTTAAAGATTGATAGATCAATTTAGAAATGGTCTTAAGGATGTACTTTTTTTATCGTACCTAGGCGACATCATCGTTTTGTCAGAAACATTTGAGAAACATCTCTTAGATCTTACAGCTGTGTTCGAGAGACTCCTTGAATTTAAGTTAGATGCCAAACGAGAAAAATGCAATTTTTCTTGTGAGAAAGTTAAGTATCTAGGACACTGGATAACTCCAAATGGTTTAGAAGTGGATCCAGACAAAGTATCCGCGATTAAAGCAATACCTTCACCAAAAAATGTTAAAGAAATTCAGTCCTTCTTACAAACCTGTTCTTGGTACAGAAGATTTATATCAAATTTTGCTGATATCTCAAGACCTCTAGCAATCTTACGAAAAAGAAAGCCACTTGGAAATGGGGAAAAGAACAAACAGCCTTTGAAACTCTAAAACATTGTCTCATGACATCTCCAGTACTGAAGCAAGCTGATGGAACCAAACCATTCATTCTACGTACTGATGCTAGCAACGATGCTCTTGGTGCTGTACTTTTACAGGGTACCGACAAGACCTCTGAGCACGCCATAGAATATGCTAGCCGTCTTCTTACAAGTGCAGAAAGAAATTACTCCACTACTGAACGCGAGGCTTTGGCTGTTGTCTGGGCCTTAGAAAAATTTCGTGGTTATGTGGAAGGCAAGAAGTGATTGTAGCTACTGATCACCAACCTTTAAAATGGCTTCTCAGTCTTAAGTCACCATCGGGAAGATTAGCCCGTTGGGCACCACAATTGCAATCTTTTTTATAGAAAATAGAATATGAACCTGGAAAATCTAATGTTGTGGCTGACATGCTGTCACGTCCTGTGTGTAATCATCAATCTGCTTTCTGCGAGACATGCAACTGCCAAAAAGAAGCTCAAAAGATATGAGGGAAGCGCAGTTACAAGATGAAAAATCTTTAAAAAAATTATAGATTGCTTTGAAGATGAACAAAAAAGTGAAGATTTTGGCAATTGCACTGATAGAGGATTCCTGATGAATCAAGGTGTACTTTATCGTTATGCTCCTGAATCTGATGCCGAGGAAGCGCAACTGGTCATTACAGTTCAAGAAAGAGAAAATATTTTGAAACTTCATCATGACGACCACTCAGCTGGACATTATGATGAAGCAGGAACCTGTCAAAGAATTGCTAAGAGATATTATTGGACAGGCATGCGAGCCTTTATTTATGAAAATGTAAAGAAATGTCCAGAGTGTGCTCGTTATAAAGCAACAAATCAGAAACTTGCTGGTTTATTGCGAACACCTGCTTATGCTCAGCGGTTTGAAACCCACAGTATTGATCTTTTTGGACCACTGCCACCAAGTAAAGATGGACACCGATGGATTTTTATAGTAGAAGATTGTGCCACTAAATGGGTAGAACTATTTGCCTTAACAACTGCAACTGCACAAGAATGTGCGACTACTTTGATAGAAGAGATCTTCCTTCGGTATGGTATTCCAAGAAGACTGATAAGTGATAATGGTCCTCAGTTTGTGAGCGCTGTTCTACAACAAGTTTGTTATATTCTTGGAATAGACCAATCATTGACACCTTTATACCATCCTCAGGCCAATCCGGTCGAACGCAAAAATCTAGACTTGAAACCTCGAATAGCAATCCTTGTCGGGGATGAACACCGTTCCTGGATAGATAAACTTCCTTTTATTAGATTTGCCATGAACTCTGCCAAATCTGATACGACTGGCCAAACTGCTGCCTATCTACAATTTGGTCGAGAACTAAGAACAATCGATGATGTGGTAAACGATTTCAAAGCTGTTGTCGAAAATGACAATTTTGTTCCAGAAATAACCCCATATCTCAAACGACTTGCAAATATTTCGAAAAGTGTGAAAAAACGTGTTGAAATGAAACAAGATCAGCGAAAGAAATATGATAAAAATCGTAGACAAGTATATTTCAAGCCTGGTGAAAAAGTATGGGTTAACCTACTTTGGCAAGGCAAGTAAAAATAAAACAGCAAAATTTATGCCTAAGAGAGATGGGCCATACATAATTTTGACTCAAAAGTCACTAGTGACATATGATATTGCTAGTCTGGAAAAACCTACTGAACGAATTGGATCTTACCACGTTTCTGCCTTGTTGCCTTTCCAAGAATCTGAAACTATTCCAGTTGCAGCCTTGAGAAAAAGAGTAAGAGCCAAAAAGCATCCTGTTTCCTCTCCAAGACGTAGATCGGAAACAGAGGGGGAGGATGTAACACGCGCTTTCCAAAGGAAAAAAAGAAAGAAAAAAAAAACTGTCACGCGTCACGTGACCTGAGTTTTGCTAAATTAAAACAAATGTAGTTGTAATATTTTTTGCCTTACATAAAATCTGGCAACACTAGTTCTATTAAAAATGTTCTATTCTTAGTGATGTTAAAAAAGTTGGTTCATGGTGGCGTGCACCAGAATTATGTAAAAAGTTTTATTTGTATGTTTTGTGTTAATGTACTATATGTGAGTGCCGTTCTTTTCAAGTAATAAAAAGTTTATAAAGAAGAATGCAGCCCCCGAGATATCTATATTAAGATAAGTTATACACTTCTTTCTTTCTTCTTGTACATTTGTAAGACGACTTCTTACATTTTAGCAACAGAATGCTGCAATCAGTTTCTAAACTTAGAATGGATGAATGCAAAAGATGAAAAAAAAACTTTCAAGAGCACTGCCGAAAACTTTGCAAGTTTAAAAGCATTTTGACATACTCACAGACATGGGTGTAAAAATCTAAGCAACAAGCAATTTTTTATCACTAAATTTTATGTTTTCTTCACTTAAATTTGATTAGAATTCTTGCAAAAAATTTAGAAAAATAAGGAATAAAATTTTAGTCGTGAAAAACTACCCACTGGTGCTTAGATTTTTATACCCCTGCCCATAGATATTTTGAAAAAAAGTCTTTAAAAAAGATTTAGTATAGGTGTAAATTAACGGTCGCCACATGGCGATTACAAATCGGCCATCGATCGCCACCGTAGTCACCACTCGGCGATTACAAAAATCTTATTAATTTGCTTTGTGAAACACAGCTTTTCCATGGATATGTGCATCTCTACTTTGTTTACATCCAATTAGTGAACTGATTAATTCTTTCTTTCTATTGGATGTAAGCAGATTTAGCAACTTTGTTGTATTTTCGATATTATGGCTTTTTACCACAAACTCATTATTTGGATTATGTTTTCAAGAAATGTTTTTTTTTCAATAAGATATAATCATTAATATTAATTCCACATGCATTTCAAATAAATTATACCATTTTTACCTCTGGATACAAGAAGAATTTAAGGACATTGCTGTATTTTATCTTTCATTCTTGCCACATGCTCACTAATTGTAAAAATAATAGAAGGCTGGTACAATTTTTTTATATATTTTTATAATTAAAGTTTATTTAGGTGTCAAGAAAGATTAAAACATTATCGCCAATTGCTTTTAAAATATAGGACAAAATTAGCACTAGCCACTAGGCGAATAATACTGCAAATTTAGCATGTAACTTTACTGCCACCAAGCAGACTGCCTTCACCCAACCAAAACATTGGCACTCTCTGATTACCTTAATGAGACATTCAGAATTTTGAAATCTCAGCCAAAGCAAAGAGTATTTATATTTATTTGTACACTCACCAAACTTAATAATTACAACTTTCCAATCTTGATGATATTAGATCCTACTAAGTTTTAAGTAAAAATAAAATATCCAAGAAAGATGTGTAATTATTTTTAAATTTAAAAATAAAATTTCCTTGTTTGTTTTATACAATGCATTAATATATATTTGAATATACACTGCTCAAAACAATTAAAGGATATTGCAGTTTTAGGTGGATTTTGTATCTGGGAAACTTTTTAGCTGACTGATACATGGTCGACAGACATAGTAGGTTATATGAGAATAAATTACACATGTTTAGCAGAAAAAAATGCATTTTATTGCGCATCTGTGTACAAAAGGAAAAAAACACAATTTGTGCATATGAGAAAAAAAGAATAAGAAAAGGTGTTTTCTTCAAAGAAAATCATTTTCAGTAGGGGGTATGGTTTCCTCGGCGACCAGCAACGTTAAACACCTTTGAGGCATAGACTCAATGAGGCTATTAATGACGAGTTGGGGTATTCTGCCCCACTCCTCCAGAAGAGCTCTTTCCAGTTCTTGGAAGAGTTTATGGGGGTTGTTGGCGGCCAGAAACTCGTCTTCCTAGAGCGTCCCAAAAGTGCTCGATTGGATTCATGTCTGGAGAACACGCTGGTCATTCCATTCGAACTATTCCTTCCTTGAAAAGGAAATCCTCTACCAGGTTTGCACGATGTGGCCAGCAGTTACCGTCCATTAAAATGAAGTTATCTCCGATTGCTGCAGCGTAAGGGACTACAATAGGGCTGAGGATCTCATCCCTATATCGGCGACCAGTCAGAGCTCCATCTCGAATGATGTAGAGGTCAGTGCGCCCGTCAATGGAGATGCCACCATACACCAACACTCCTCCACCGCCAAATCTAACACTTTCGTACACGAACGCAGGATTATTCCTACCGCCACGGTCCCTCCAGATAAAAATACGCCTATTATCCGGATGCACAGAAAAACGGGACTCGTCAGAAAAAAGAATATTGCTCCATTCATTTCTCCTCCAGTTGACATGCTCGGTTGCCCACTCCCTGCGGTCGCGACGATGCCTTGATGTTAATCTAACACATATCATCGGTCGGCGAGCATACAGACCTACAGCATGGAGCCGGTTTCGGACAGTCTGAGTTGAAATCGTGGTGCCTGTAGCCGAGCGAAGCTGTTGTTGGAGAAGAGTAGCGTTCATGTTTCGGTGTCTCCGAGCTGTTAACGCCAAATACCGATCTTCATTGGGCGTTGTTGCCCGTCTACGACCTTGCCCTGGTCTTCGGCCTGTACATGTACTCTCCAAAAAACGGTTCCAGATCCTGGAAATGACACTTTGTGACACTCCAATGGCTTGCGCTACTTCGGTTTGAGTTTGGCCTCCTTCTAACCTACCAACAATCCTCCAAGCTTCTGAATCTGTCAAATGACTTCGCTGAGACATCGTACTCATCGAAACAAAGCAATCACTGAATGCCGATCATCCTTGTCGTCATTCTCTTTTATCCAGTTGAAAGTCAAATTTCATTCGCTGCCGCTGAAGCGACGTTTTTGATGTCGAACTCAAAATTCGCATACTCCACAGTTTGAAAACCAGAAAAATTTGCATTTGTGATTCTCTTCTTCTATTTTCGGCAAAAAAAATTTCGTTTATATCTTTATTTTATATAAAATTTCAAATATCCTTTAATTGTTTTGAGCAGTGTAGTTTATCACTTACAATTTTATTTGCAGTATTAATTACTAATCCACATTTTTCCATTCAGTGGAATGGCAGGTTTTTTTTAACCAAATATTTGTAACTTTGTTACTTATTAGTCGCCAACTAAAGAAAAAAAAATCATTCCGACTTATATTCAAAAAGTCGCCACACATGAAATTGGCTACTAATCGAATTTCCCAGTTTTTACCTATACTAAAAATGTATTTTTTAAGAGTCCTATTTCAAACACTTATGAACTCTTGTTATACTTATAACAAGCCAAAATGAGAAGAAATCGAAAATCTTCTTTTCACGTCTTTGCAATACTGCAACCTGTTCTAAGCAAAAAAAAAAAAAAAAAAAAGAATAAAACTTAATAGCTGAAAAGTAATGTTTATTTTTCACTAATCACAGTGCAATTCTGAGAAAAAAACAGGCCATTAGCTAAAAAACAAAGCTGCACTGAATTGTGAAAAATTTAAGATTCTGTCAGATCTTGATATAAACTAAATCTGATTAGATTTTGGTGTGTATCACTCTACAGATGGCGCTACTATGCTCTATTACTTACAATTTCTACAATTGCCATATCTCAAGAACTAATGCATGGATTTCCATAAAATTTTATTTAGTTACCTGATATAACATTTTGCTGATAATGTTTTGGTTCAAATTGCTCAACAGGTGGTGCTGTCATGGTGCATTATTTGTGATTAGCTTTATCTCAAGAACTAATGCATGAAATTTTCTAAAACTTCAGATTCAGTTAGACCATTATATAGATTAGAAAGTTTTAGTTTTTGGTGTAAGTCGCCGTACAGATATTGCGGCTGCATTTATTTGCAATTTTGCAATAAATGTATCACAAGAACTAATGCATGGATTTCCATCAAACTATAGATTCAGTTAATACTTGACAAAAAAATGTGCTGATTAGTTTTTGTTCTACATCATTTAACATTTGACGCTGTTATGCAGATTTTTTTTTAAGATTTTGCAATAGCTCTATCTCAAAAACCTACCCAATGACTTTTGTCAAATTTCAGATACAGTTATAAGTTGCCATAAGTTGTTGCAAACTAGATTTAGAAGTCCTAGTTAAATGTAGAATCCAACATCAGTAAAGTATTAAAAAAAAGATGAAATAATAGTTTTTCAGAATTACACATTAAAATTATAATAAAAATAAAATTTCTGAAACTTGTTTTTCTACATTAATAATAAAAGAAAAAGATATAAAAATGTATTGTAAAAAAGTCCTATTTAAAACACATGAAGTCTTGTTATAATATGTCAAAGTGAGAAGAAATCAAAAATCTGCTTTTTATATCTTTGCAACAATGCAGCCTCTTCCAAGCAACTAAAAATAAATAAATAAATTTAAAAAAATAAATAAATAAAGAATAAAGCTTAATAGCTGAAAAGCACAGTTTATTCTTTGTCAATCACAGTCCAATTCTTGAGAAAAAATCAAACATGACGAAAAATCGTAAAATAATTAGAGGGGGGCGCTTACACGGGATTTTTCTGCGATCATTTCACAATATTTGCAGGGATGAATAAAATTTGCGTTTTTTGTTTTTTTAAAACATAAATTCTGTCTAAAAAACGCAGACAAAAAGAGAAATTTGTAAAAAAAAAAGCATGAAATCAATTAAAAAATCTCGAAAAAACACACATTTCATCAAAGATTCATGATTCATTCATTTCATCATGATTCAACCGGTCTCAAGCGATCCGTTTTCAGCGATTTTTTTGCGAGGGAGGGTGCTTTCTCGGGATTTTTTGAAAATTTCAAATTTTTTATAAAGTGGGGAGGGGTGCGTTTGATCGGGAAGGGCGGATTAACGGGATTTTACGGCATGTTTGATTATTCATTTTTCATCATCTGTTCAAATTTGTATCAATCATTTATGATTTGATAGTTATTCTATCAGTATGAAACAAAGATCATGTTAACACTTCAGCATGATGCTATACTTCAATTTGTTGCACAGATAAATTCGGTAATGCAGAATGATTTGAATTCATAAAGTATTTTGAAATGGAAAGGAAAAATGTTTTCTAAAAACGTCTATGATCAGAGGAAATTTGTGAAGCATAAAGGAGATTTTTAATTTCCTGGCATTGGCTTCACAGAAGATGGTTTCTTTGAGTATAAATTGGAGGAAGAGGTAGATTCTTATAGGGGGTGAAGCTGGAATTATTTCCTTCTTACTATTATTTTTGTTATTATTCTACTTTGTCATTATTGCGTTTAAAAAAAAAGTGAGCAGGAAAGTTTTTTTATTTCTGCAACTGTGATTTTACTTTGCTGAAAAAAGGAAAGTAAAAAGCATCATGTAATTCATGAAGACACTTAATTTGAATACAATTGTAATTAATTTTAAAAAACATATTTTTGATAAGAAATGTGTTTCAATGAATTGTACTTGATTAAAAGCATATAAATAATATTTTTGTGTTCTTCTGGGATTTGCTTTAAATATGTGTTGATAGACATGACTGCAATGAAGTTGGGGTATTAAATTTCTCTTTATTAACAAAATTTTAAAACTGTGTTTATTGTTATACAGGGTATCTCTTATTATCATTTAGCAACAGCTAATAATCACTCAGTTTTTAAAAAATAATTCCAATAAAAAAAATAAAAATAAAAAAAAATTGCATTATATAAAAATTGATTTATGTTAAAATAATTAATTTTTAAATACAGTCAAAGATCTATAATTCGCACAAGCTGGGGCCAAAGGTTGTGTGGATTATGGAATTCTGCAGATTATATAGTAAATTGGATTATGCATTATTTTATTATTCTTAGACAGCATTTTAATTTTATAATCGGTATAATATGGAAAAATAAACATGATATCTAGTAATTAATTTAGTAAGTAATCTCAAAAAATGCATTTTAAAGTTATTTTACTTTTATAAAATGATATACATGTGCATTTAAATAAAAATAATTACATATGTTCTGTAATACAGTTTCTTGTTACTGTTAATAAATAAAAGAGTTATATTAAAAAAGTAGATGAGCAATACGTGGGATCTTTTAGCTGATGAAGAACTTGAAGCACCATTACTACGCTCTCCATTATTCATTTTGCACCTTGCAATGCATTAGAGTAAAAAGTGAAATCAATACTAGACGACACATGAGCCGTAATTCATAAACATCAACTCAAAACTGTGCTTGTTGCCAAATTAAGAACGTAAATAGAATGAAAAAAAAGAGCTCCCCAGCTAAAGTTTAGTTTCCAGAAAGATCGGAACTTGAGAAATCAATCAGAGTTTGCCTGTAGTTGAAGGTTCCCGTTTGCCTTTCGTGATGTTGACAAAACCTCGGCAATTTATCACTATGATTGGTTACATTAATTCGAACTTCCCAACCCATAATATCTAGTTCTCAGTTGGTGCTGTGTTACAGCTAGGATATGCGATGCACACAAAATAGAGAGTTTTCATTGGTTATTTACTCTTCTGAACTTACACAAACTGAAATAGCTACGAATGAAAAGTCGGCATTTCGAACATTCAGTAAGCTTAGGTGCGTTCCATAATACAGTTTAATTTTTAATTTTTAATAAAATAAAAGAGTAAATATTTTAAAAATACATGTTTTATTATTATTTTAATTATTTTTTTTTATTATTTGCTTTATAAAAATCATTTTTGAATCACAGATTTGTAAATTTTCTTAACTGTTTATTTCATTGTTTACATTCGTAAAGTAATGCGGATTATGAAAAATTGCGGATTATGGGTCCGCAGATTATAGATCTTTGACTGTAGTTAAAGAATTACAAACTTTGTACAATGCCTTGAGTTCCATAGGTTTTATTTTGAAAAAATTCCTCCATGTTCTTATAAGTAAAACAGTAAAAAATGATTCTTTTATGAGCAAAACTTACTGAATTATGTTACTCTGAATTTTATGAATTTTCAAAATTTCAGACACAGTAAATGGAAAAAAGTGGTTTAAAAAAAAAAAAAAATCCAAGAAATCCAAAGCATCATAACTAGGTAAATTTTTGTCTAGGAAAAATTAAGTATTTAACGAAAACTAAATTAATGGTGTGGATTCATTTTAACAGAAAGCAATGTCTATACTTACATCCCAAAATTATTTCAAATATTTTCATTTAAATATCTTCAAATTACGACATCTGCTGATCTCACATGCAGTAGTTAGTTATACATTACAAAAATAACAGGTTGTTGGAGCCTTTTCCCTAAGCAAGTGTGGAATGATGGCACCTGTTAAGCAAAATTATTGCTATTATAAAATAAAAAAGTAAAATAATTTAGTTAAAGTGGCAGCAAAACCAGCTATTTGGTACTACTAAGTTATCCCCTTGTCCGAAAAAAAACCAAGATTAAATGCCAATAATGGGTTACCATATTTTTCACATTCTCTTGATATTCAACACGAAACACAAGTTTGTTAAATTATCAAGTGATTTTCCATTCAACCATCTGTATTTTTATTTATGTTTTCCTAATTGATTTGTTATTTCATTATTTAAAATAAAAATTATGTCAATTTGTATAACTTGGCTAACAGCCTGGCAATTTCTATAATCTGGCAAAATTATTCGATGGGATAACTAGGTATTACCAGCTTTTTTTTTTAAAGAATAGAGAGAAATTACAGAATAGTTGTATACAACATGAATATAAAATATTACACAACAATTACTCTCAATTCTCAAAGAATTTATTCTACCAGAATAAGTCAAAGAGTTTATGAATTCTTCAGGTGGACAGAGTATTATCGTCAATGCATGGAATGTTCTCTCTCACTACTGCATGTCAATGGTTTACTTATCAGACAATTTTACTTATTGAATGCAATGAAATGAGAATGACATAGGAAACAAACATCTTATAACATTAACTTTCTGTGTTTGTTCCAATCAAAAACGAAAACAAACAAACAAACAAACAAACAAAAAAAAACAGAATGATACATCATATTAAATAATTTGTGTCATACACAATAAATATTTCTGAGACTGCCTTTGATATCGCAAACATATAAGATCAAATATGCAATTGCAAAAAAATAAAAAGTTATAACTAGTCACATTGTTGGTACAGTGTTTCTTCCAAACATAATAATAGACGTGTGCCATTTTTTAATCTAAGAAAACAATAAAACACATTATTCCACCCTTTATATCAGTGCAACCACAGCATTTTGGGAATGGATTTAATATTATGAAGATATTGGAATTTCAGACTCTATTCTTGGTTTCATACATTTTTTCTTTCTAAAATTTTATTATTTTATGTAAATTTAGGAACTTTAGTGTGCTATCAATTATATATTTACATTCAACAAAATACAACCAAATTCAGTCTATGAGCAAAACAATGTTTTATATTTAAACGTAAAAAAAGAAGAAAAATGCTGTTTCAAAATTTAAATTCGAATAGTATTCGCCAAACAAATTACAAATAGATAAATAAATTAAATTACCTGTTCTTAGTAAAACATTTCAATAATGCTTTAAATGACTATCAGCAGAATGAAAGTGCGATGGATAAATTTCGTGTAGTCACGTTATCAAACCGCAAATTGTATAATTTTTAGTTGAAGATTAACCAAAGAAACTATATAATCAGTAACTTAATTCAGCAAAATAAGTTCAATAACTTGATGCTTTAAAAATTACCTGATATTAAAAACTGATTGTTGCACAAGACGCCAAAGCAAGAATGAGTCGCGGATTTGATATAAAAAGTCACTTTGAAAACAGTCATGCATTAGAAAAGGAACGGTTCCAGAATATGTTGAAATTGTTTCATTCATACAATCCAATATTTCATCGATATTTCACTAATTACTTATATAATTAATTAATAAAACTACTGCTATGAGAATCTGACTAATACATTTTTTTTTTAATCCCTGGTTGTAATGCGAGCAATCTTACAGCCATTAATCCAAACATGGTTTACGAAAGAATCTAAGCTGAATTTTCATGAGATATTCAAAAAAGAAATAGTGTTAAATTTTATACCCCCAGGAAATATTTATGCGTTAGATTTGCGAATTTTGACTAATGCTTTCAACTCCTTTTTTATAAATAAATATTTCATTTTGCTCACTGAAATTATTTATGAAATGATTCATCATTCATGATTGATTATGTGCTTCGTGATTCATTCATTGTGTTGGCGTCTACATTTTGGTAATGAGTGTATTTTTTAACAATCACTAAATTTTAAAATCCATTTACTGATTCATCTTCTTTAATAAAATAAATTAATGATAAGAAATGTTTTTTTAGCTATTCTTGTACAGAAAATTTTACAACTTGTGATTCGATGTATGATGACACAAAATTTTATGTGTGCAAAGCATTCCACACACAGGCAAACTGAATGTTTGGCAAGTCGAATAGCAATCATCAGGTAAATAACTGACATATACCGTAAAGAAACTACAATATAAAATCTATGCTTTGAGATATTATTTAAGAATATTTTTTTAAATAATAGAATTTTTATTTTCATGGTTGTAAACATAATTTTATTATACTCTAAAACAAGTATTTTAAAATCAAAAACAAATCTTGAACTATTAGATTTGGAGGAAAAATTTTACAGTCATATATTGTGTAATTGTCGAAGAAGCACCAAAATAATAAATAATAACAATTAACTCAAATGATGGCAAGTTGTCTAAAATAACAGAGTTTTTACATATTATCCTGGCAAGTCAAGTGTAATTGCATCAAGCATGACCCCATTTTTACTAATTCATCAATATACTAATATTACATCAACCCTTAATTTATGACACTTATATAATACAGCACAGCTAATAAGATCTATAGTGTAATGTTAATAATATTTTATATAGCTTATTTATAATAGTTTAAGAAATTTGTTTTTAATTGTTCATTTACATTTTTTATAATTTTTTGTAATGTCCATTTATTATATTTAATTAACTTTTTATTATTTACCATTTTTAACAATTTTATGTACATTTAATGATGTTAAGTTACTGTTTTGAATGTAATTGGCAACAATGAACAAGATTGGTAATTTTTTTCGGCACTTTATCTCCTGGCCTGGATAATATCTAACTACCAAATAATGTTCTTCCTTTTTTTGATAAATAAGAAAATTCTACAAATAAACTTTGCATAAACAATGCTTTGCTTTGAATTATTTTTTAAAAAGGGTATTTTAAAAACATTTTTTACTCTGTGAAATATTTCAGTTCATGGTTTCTTCTGTGGATTAAAACAAATTAACAGAATTTTACTATACCATAAAAGAAATATTTTAAAATCAAACAGAAATTAAAAAAAAATTGAACTCTGCAATCAATAGTACAATAAAAACAATTGGAAAAAATGAAAAAATGTTTTTTTTCTTTCTTTTTCTTTCTTTCTTTCTTTTTTTTTTTTTTTTTTTTTTTTTTTTTGCCTCTATTATATGTTGAGATCTTCATTTGCTTCTGAGGACAGAGCTAAAGGATACCATAATTTCCTGTCTATAAATCTTATCTGTTAAAAAACCTCTAAAATTTTAAATGTGGATTATCTGCTGAAATTTTTTTTAAGCAGAAGTTTATGTCAAATATCCAGTTTATATAGGCAGTAGGGTGGAGCGAAAATTTTTTTTTTTGAAAATCAAAAACGGGTAGGTGCCAAAAGTTGCCTTTATACTAGTACATCAACTGCATGAAATTTTTCCGCTGAAAAAAAAAATGGCTTGAGTCTGCGCTTTTGCTCCAAAAATCGAAATTTTGGGTAAAATTTGTCATTTTTTGACATTTTTTTCAAAAAAATTAAAAACTTCCTACAGAGCTGGTTAGTATTTAAAAGTGTTGCTTAGACCTTTATATTTATCTGCTTAACATATTTAAACTATAAAACAATATCTGTAGTCTGTATAATTGGAGCAAATCTGACAACTTATTGTGAAAAATCAGCGTTAACCTCTCTATTGGAGCATATAACACAATGTTGTTTTGAATGCATTTCTTACCTAGCTGCTTTCAAAACTACTGTGTATATAACTCATAGAGGTGGTTGCATTATCCCACTCATCTCAACCACCCAATCATCTAGGCCCAGTGTTTTATTTATGTATTGAATTGTTATTTTTTTTCCCCGAAGACGAGTATAAGTTTTCTATATATCAAAGTAATTTATCTCTTCTTTGTATTCACTGGCTTTGGATGTTTGGATCATGCTGGTGTGACCTGCTGCACGTATATTTTTATACCATGTATAACAGAAGAGAAGCTGAGTAATATATTGGGTATGTTCTTAATTGAACCTATTCAGCAGTCTATTATCTTCATTAAAATTTCATGCAATTAGTACATTATGATTGGAAGTTATGTTATTACAACATTCTTTCAATCAGTTACATTTTATATGCAATGATTTGCCTAATAATTGATTGTATGAATTCAATTTCTAGTATGTCATCATTTATTGAACCTATTACATTGAATATATGCTGAGAAGCTAGCTGTTTAATATTATGACGATCGTCACAGAGGATTGCAAACAAAATTTGCGTGTAAAACAATAATATTTCTAAAGAAGTTTTAGCATGCTTTATGTCGTTTCCTGTGCTGTTCCGCCGTCTAGTAATTTCTAATAAGATTTTAGATCTATTATTCAGGTGTGTTGTACATTTGGTATAAAACATCCCGCGGTATAAACTTGGATTATACATTTTGTGAGTGAACATATAGACGCTGATTGCCAATCTGTGCTTATATAAAGCGGGAAATTTTATTAACTTTATGAGCTGTCTTTTGTGTGAGATGTTTTCTAAACTCCTATTCCCCATTCTTTCTGAGAAATAGCTTTCCTGATGAATTAGCTTTGCAATCTCCGACAGAAATTTCTAGTCTGTACTGAGTATCTTTTACTTAATTTGAGAAAATAATTCCTTAAAATTATTAAATGTTTTATAAAAAATTGTAATAGGAAGTAAATAGTACGTAGACAAATATTTTCCTTATTGATCCAGTGAATCCATGTAGCTTAGAACATTTTATATCGACTTCCCTAATAATTGACGCAGAGGAAATTCACTGGAGTTGAAGTAGTGAATGATTCAATAGTATACACAATTCTAAGCTGACCCCATGCAAAATGGTTCACAGTGACAAATAAAATTCTCCTAATTTTAAATGAGCACTTATAGTCGATTAGAATCCGTACATTCTCTCATAAAGTACTATGCATTATAAGTTTATGCCCAGGACATTTCACCATCAAATGTTGTCCATTCATAAAAAGGGATCTAAAAGTTAATAGGAAATTACCTGGATACGAAAACACTTAGAAAACGGCATAAAACTAATGCAAAAGAAAGGTTATTTACAACAGCGGTTGCTTTACACATGGCGAACAAATTTTCATTGCAATTCTCTCTGACGATCACCATCACATTAAACAGCTCGCTTCTCAACATATAAAAAATGCAAAAGTAGAATAAATGATGGCATACTTATAGTTGAAATATCTGAAATCATCTTTGAAGCAAATCATTACGTAAAAAAAATACAGTTGACTGAAAAAATGTTGTGGTAACTGGACTTCCAATCACTATTCATCAACTGAATGTAAGTTTGATAAATATAATAGATGGCCGAATAGATCCCTTTAATAATATTCCCGTACATTACTCTGCTTGTCATTTTTTTTGTATAAACTGTAAAAATATGCATGAAGATAGTTACAGCAGCATGTGGATGCAAAGAACAGATGAACAATGTGTAAGCATCGAAAACATGCCAAATTTTTTTAAAGAAAATCACAAATCAGTGAATAAATAAAACACTGTACTAAGATGATCGAATAGTTGGGCCGGGTATAGGAAATATAGCCACCTCCATGACGCATGTCCAAGGTAGTTTTGAAAACAAGAGCTGTATTAAAAACAACAATTCGTTGTATGACCCAATAGAGTGGTAATACTGTTTTCTTACTAAAAGTTGTCTGTTTTGCTCCAGCTATAGGGAATAAACATATTGTTTTATAGTTTAAATATGTTAAGCAGATAAATATAAAGATCTAAGCAACACTTTTAAATTCTAACCAGCTCTGTAGGATTTTTTCAATTTTTTTGAAAAAATGTCAAAAAATGACAAATTTTACCCAAAATTTCGATTTTTGGAGCAAAAGTGCAGACTCAAGCCAATTTTTTTTCAGCGGTAAAATTTCACGCAGTTGATGTACTAGTATAAAGGTAACTTTTGGCACCTACCCGTTTTTGATTTTCAAAAAAAAAAAAAAATTTTCGCTCCACCCTAATAGGCAGTCATAAAATCAATATGTATACAAGTGTCACATGTTTGCTTGTGACCTTTCGTGGAATGGATCCTGATTGGTTAACGTATGACATGTACCTGTTATTAGGTGAAGATTCCATTTTTTATGCTATATTTTTTAGCCTTTTAGCGACAGGTTATGTGGATTTTAAAATTTTGTAGTATTCCTAATCATTGTTTTCTTTACATTTTTTAAACAATGATTTGAATGTAATAATGAAGTCAGAATTATAATGAATACTTGCAACATAATTAAGTAAAATAATAAACAAAATTGTTAAATGTAAGATAATTTTAAAAATGATGGAATTATTAAAAGTAAAGTAAATAATTGTATAATAACTATAAAAAATGTATAATTAATTATGCATAAGAGAAATTATGTATTATTTTGAGTTATTCTACAAAACTTTTCTCATAAAAGTTACTAATAATTCATATCTAAGTCATAATCTAAAGAAGTTTAAGATTTAAACAGTCTTAATAATAAAATGCTTGATTAATATATAAATTCATTTGGTTAAAAGATTGTGATTATCAACTATCAGCATTATATTGATTTTTTAACAAATTATTTATACTTCCTATGAAAATTAACAAATTTATTTATACTACTGAGAATTACATATTAAATTACATATTATAGAATGACACAAAACTAAACAATTCTGCAATTTTGTTCCTACATCTGAAAACTACATTGCTTACATCTGTGATGATGTGTGGATTTTAGTGTTGTGAATTTTTGGGAGTCTAATTTATTTTCATTACTGCCCACCTAATGTAATTTATTAGTTACACTTTAAGAAAAAGGTTTGTGAAATGTATGCTTGTGCTAGAAATACAGTAGACTCCCTCAAATCTGCACAGCTTAGGATCAGAAGTTTAGCGGATTTCTGGTCATTGCTTTGTTTTCATTTTTTAAACAGTAATTTGAATGTACTTAATAATGAAATCGAAACTATAATGAATGTTTAATATATAATAAAATATTAAAATAAGTAATAATAATAAAAATTTAGATTTTTAAAAAAGTGATTAAAATATTAAAAGCAAAGGTAAAATTAATAACGAATATTGTATAATTAAATATTTATAAAGAAGATAAGTATTTTTGGTACTTACATATTAACGTCACCACCGCAGCTACAGATTTGGCGGGTTTTAAGTAGCTCCAATCTACACCTGAATTTTTGTGACAAAACATAAAATAAAACACTTTATTTAAAGTTAAAACAATTTCAAAATTTAAAACACATTATTTAAAAACAAAGTAGTCAATCAGATTTCAGTGGAAAATGGGCCGTTATAGAGTTTAACTCCTGTATCCTCGCTTCTGAAAAAATAAAATTGCATCTTGTTCTGTTTTTGGCAAATCCCTAATGCATATTTTTGTAGCACTAAAAAAAGGCATCAAAAATCTGCAAAAAACAAGGCAACTAGGAACCCAAGCGATCGTGCGCATGCGAATAAGATTGCTCTTTATTGGCACATTAATGCAAATTCTGCTACAGTGGCGTTAATATGTCAGCACCGTATTCTTTCTCTGAAACTTTCCTCATAAAAATACACTACTAATTCACATCAAAATCATAAATAAGGAAGTATTGTTTTAGGTTTAGCCATACTTAATAATTAAAAAAGTTTAATTAATACATAAATATATTTGGGGAAAATATTGTGATTATCAATGATAACATCAACATATTGATTTTATTTTTTTTTCTGAAATAAATGTATTCTTCCTTTATGAAAACACATAAATTGTGCAATATTAGCAAAAATTACAAATTAAAATGTATATGGAATTGTTACAAAAATAAAAAAGTTAAATTTTTTGCCTGTATCTGAACTTAATGTTTCATTGTTTATATCTGTAAATTATGTGCAGATTTTAGAGAGTTGCGAATTTGAGGGAGTCTACTGTATTATAAAAGTGATTGTATGATCCTTGAAAATCCTTCAATTTTATCCGAAATCTGCAAAAACCCTAATTTTATTTTCCCGTTGTCACTTAATCAGGAGTGAAATTTTCGATTCATGCTTAAATTAAATATGTCGACAAATAGTAAGCATAAGAACATTGTATTACTATACAAAATGATAAAGTTACAATTTCTAAATAAATACATTAATCATACTTTAAAATTGTACAAAATGACATTCAGTGCATACTTGGTATAAATACTATTAAAAATATAACTACATTCAAAATAAATATAACTATATGAAAATAGTACAATTAAAAGTTTAATTATGTATCATTTGATGGCATAACAAACACAGGTTTGATATTTAATGTGAATTGAATATGATATTTACGATTATCCATTTTTGGCATTTAATCTTATTGTTTGGTGATAGTTTTTTGGTCAAAGAGTTAAACAAGTGTACTGTTTTTTTTGTTGTTGTTGTTTACGGTTGCAAAAAAAAAAACCTGGATTACTTATAAAAAAACTTAACCCAGTTGGGTTTTTTTTCCGTATTTATTGGGTTTTTTGTTTTGTTTTTTAAAGTAAGGGCATTGGGAATCCCTTGTTTTTTGAAAGTGTAAGTATTGAATCAAGAAATCTTATTATATTTTTATTATTTAACTAACTATGGAAGTAATTTTCATTGAAATATCTCAAATAAATATGTGCAAAATGCAGTAAGAAAAGTTTTCACTTCTGGCATCATATAATACTGTAGATTCCCTCAAATCCACACAAATTGAGACCAGAAGTTTTACAGATTTTAGAATTTTGCAGATTTATTGTCATTGCTTTATATAGTAGAACCTAAAGTTCGGATTTCCATTTTCCCCTTCTTTCACTCTTGTTTAAGTAAATTTTTGAAAGAATTAAACATTTATTTTAATTTTATATTTATTTTATAGATGTACTCCCACATATGAATTTCAGTGTGATAATGCTCCGGATCCTGATGTTTCAAGGTAAGTGAAGTCCAAAACTTTAATTTTGTGATTGAACAGTAATTTGTGTAATACTCCTATTTTATTATATTTTTAAATAAATTTTAATTTGTCAAATATAAGTTTCGAGAAATCTGAAAAATGTCATTCATAAAAAGTTTTAGTCGTTGAGAAAAACTGTCTACCAAGTCTTGAGCATATAATTCATTGAATGTCGATTTCAAATTTCATTAAAATCTGTCAGGTAGTTTCCAAAGAAATTGATTTTACAGCTCACATATTTCCCATAAGATATCATCCAACCCTGGGGAGCGATTCTGGTGTGATCGGAATTGCTAAACCGGTCGAAAATGTGACTGGGCGATTATTTGCTATTCTGGTGTTGTTCTGATTGAAATTTCGTCCGTCGGAAGGGGTTGTTTTTCATCGGTATTTTGACGACAGCTTCCAGGCCGTCAAAATCACAGCAGAAATGCTTGGAAGAATTTTTTCTTTACTTTGGGGGTTGTTGCCCTTGTTTAAAATTAAAGAATAGGAAAAGGGCACAGTATTTTAATTACCAGGGTTTTTAAATGACATTTTTTCAAAATCTAAAAAAAAGTCCAGCATTTCTTATAATTATCTGATATTTTCAAAATAATCAACTTATTGATAATTATAAATGTTTCATACTTAATATGAAAATAAGTTTAATAAAATAAAATAATCAGTTTAATAAAATAACATTTAACTGATTTTTTCTATTTCTCTTTAGTAACAAAACAGAAGTTCAACAAACTGCAATTTGCTTTTAATATTAAAAGAGGAAAAAAAGAAAGGTGAAGATTTAGTATGAAGAAAATTTTGTTGTATACAACACCATTTGAAATACAAACAATTAAGATACAGTCAAAGTTCTATAATCTGCACAAGTTGCGGCCAAAGGTTGTGCAGATTATGGAATATTGAGGATTATAGAGTATTATGGATTATACGTCATTTTATTATTCCTAGACAGCATTTTAGTCCTATAATGAGTATAATATGAAAAAATAAATAGAATAATAAATTGATTATTAGATTTCATGTCTCAAAAAATGTCTTTTTAAAGTTATTTTATTAAAAATAATATATATGTCCATTTAAAAAAAATAATAATTATATATGTCCATAATACAGTTTATTTTTTATTGTTAATAAAATAAAAGAATTAAATTTTAAAAATGTAGATGTTTTGTTATTTTTTTTCCAAATTTTTTATTACTTGTTTTAAAAAATAATTTTTGGATCACAAATTTGTAAATTTTTTAAAGTGTTTATTTCACTGTTTACATTCGTAAAGTAACGTGGATTATGGAAAATTGCGGATTATGGGTGCGCGGATTATCGATCCTTGACTGTATATTGCACTTAGCATGAAAATTTATTAAAATAACATTTAACTGATTTTTTCTATTTCTCTTTAGTAACAAAACAGAAGCTCAACAAACTGCAATTTGCTTTTAATATTAAAAGAGGAAAAAAAAGAAAGGTGAAGATTTAGTATGAAGAAAATTTTGTTGTATACAACACCATTTGAAATACAAACAATTAGCTTTAATTAAAAAATTGACGATAAGTTGGTCTGCTTTATTTACTTTCTTTCTAAACTTAATTAAATCAAAACAAAAAAAGATATTTTTAATAAAGATGTAAATAAATTATACAGT
>CAXHSM010001376.1:37822534-37842534 GCA_964019185.1 Maratus speculifer
TTATTTTCCAACGGGTGTTGTAAGTGGTATTGTCTGGCATAACTATTGGCATTTAAAAATTCAGGTTCAAGCGTACCATGTTTTTTCTTGGAGGAGGGGGGGGGGAGAGAAAAACTCTTTATTTATAAAATGACACCATAGCTGATAAAAAAAAATTTACACTTATTTTAACTGAAAATATAAAAAATATCATGCATAGTGATTATTTTGAAATTAAATATAAAGTATCGAAAAAAATCAAACATGACATTTTTAAAAGAAATTTGGATATATATAGCATATCAAGGATATGCTATTTGGTTCCTAAATTACATATGGGCATTTCCATGCGAATTTGTTAGTCTGTTACACAACTGAAAATCGATATGCTTGTTGGTCACCGTTATTTTCGAAAAGTTTGCTTCGCCTTATTCAATTAATGATATATCTTCGATAAACTAAGTCACATTTTCTCGTTTTAAAATACTGGTAGCTAAAAATCGTAGTACGGAACAGACAAATAAGTTCGCATGGAAATACCCATATTTAAATATATATATTCATTGATCAATGAACCCTGTTAATTACAAAATAATAATTTCTTATATAAAGCTCTTTTTTACAAATAGATCCTTTAACTCTGAAATCTTCTTACTCCCTCCCCCCTTAGTTGTAAAAAATGTCAAATTATGTATTTATTCACAAATTTCATTAAATATGAGTATCTTAATTCAGTGTGAAAAAAAAGAACACAAAATTAACTTAGCATGAAAAGGAACTGTAAATTCAAGCTCTGAAAAATTTCTTTAAGAAAAAAACAAAAAACCCGCATGTGTTTCAGGCTCTTAAACAAACCAAAAGTTTTGTCCAAAAAAAAAAAATACATTTCTGTTTATATCAAATTTGTTTTCAAATTAAAACTCTTTATTTTCTGATACATTCCTGAAATCCTTCTTCTTCGCAAACGCAGAAAATTACTCGATATTCTTATTCAGAAAACATGAAATCGAATAGCAGAATCCATTTTTTAACAAGGGCAAAAATTTCTTCAAAAAATGCAGACTAATGTATGCATTTTTTGAAGAATCCTTTGCAATTTTTTTTCCTTCTTTGAAGAATCTTTGGTATTTGGAACCGAAATTACGAAAGTTTCTTCCGAAAAAAGTCACCCTAGATACAATAATTGCTTATAACTCAAGATAATTTAGTTTTATACTTCCAAAATAAATTAAATAAAAGACACTTTTTGATTCTTATAATCTTTTCAATTGTCATAACTTTTTAGATCCATTTTGCAAAATTATTATTTTAACTTACATTACAAATATTTTTAATGTTTGCTTTTACATTTAATCATTTAATTCGATATTAATAATCTGTTTCACTAAGAACCATGATTTTTAGTTAATTTTTAAAGATACACCTATAATTTTTCATTAACATATTTTTGAAATAAGTTATAAATGTTATTGATGATCTATTTAAGTATTTAAATTATTAAAAATTAAAATTAAGAAAAAATAGCACTTGACTTTCTTTAGAATATTTTAATTGTTACGAAAATAATTAAATCTTAAAATAATGTGGATTTAAAAAGAAATTGTACAAGGGAGATAAAAGATACTTAAGTACAAATCTAAATTGGTATACTTATTATATATGCATATATTTTTTTAATTTATTGCAGATTTCAGATTAAGAACAACTAAATAGCTAAATCTATAATCAAAGCTAGATTTTTTTTCAATAAAGATAAAACTAAATTATATTTAAATATTTGACCTATTTTTCATAGTTTTTTTAAGCTCTAATGTCACAATTATAATCATTCAAAGAATATATATATATATATATATATATATATGTTTATATAGTGAAAGTGGAAATAAAAGTTAACATTTTTAATTAATTAATTCTGGATCCAATAAGTGGTGTAAAGACACAAATAAAAAGTTACTAATTGTATACTCAATTATATCTTTAAATATTTATGTAGAACCTGGTTGAACCTACAAAAGCGCTTCCATTATCTTTTAAAAATATATTGCTGTCTATGAAAAAGATCTGTCTCTTTCACAACACATTTGCTACCTTTTCTGATATTAAAATAGAACAAAGTTACTTTTTTAAAAATTAGGCCCAATAGTAATAACTAAAAAACTATTTTATCCATAAGTAAAAACGCAAATAGGCTCTATTATGTAGAAATGGCATTTTACACAGTTTGCAATCACGGATTCCCTGATGCAAAACAATGGCATTCATTTCTTAAACTCTTTTATAGATATCCCAAACATTCTTTTTCGTTGATGTAAGTAATATCTGAATAAAACAAGACAGCTGAGTTTCACTTCCTCAAAATAAACAAAAACACGTGAGTACTTTCATCTGATTGGTTACAAACCTGTTCGATTGCAGGTAGGGGATATTCTGCTTTTCATCTTCCACTGTGGAATAACAAAGGGGCACCAGAATACCTTTTCACCTGGCCCTCACTATGAAACCTCGATCCCAATTCCTACGGACGGTATTTAATTGATCATACCAGAATACACTCAAAGTATCCTGTTCACAGGATACCCAGGTGCAATAGGTGAAGTCATTCAAAATGGCGTCAAAAGGCTGTTTTATCATCTTGATAAAAAATTTCAAAATGGTGGAAAAAGATAGGTTTAAATTTTTATGAACATATATTTTTATACTATAAGCATTATATTTATATTATTTAAATACTTATATATATATATATATATATTAATTACATGTGTGATTATAAAAAACGGAAAAATTGGTCGATTCGTTTGCGGTTTTCGCTAAAACTATTCTTTATGTCAGTATTTCCTTGAAAATAAATTTCAAAGGTAAATTTCATAAAATTCCATTTGAAAGCGTCTTAAACTTTAGTGTCACTAACAACTATTTTTAACCGTTGTTTTTTGTACCTAATTAAATGCTTACAAAACCTTCGACTTAAATTTTGAGCTTAAACTCTGAATCGTTGGGAGTAATTAAGTAGCGCAATATTGAACTGTGTTCGAGGGGTTGGAGTCAACTCCTGAACACAGGTCAGTTTGCGCTACTTAACCACTCCCAACGATTCAGATTTAAGCTTAAAATTTAAGTTTATGTCTAGGCTTCTAAAAAAGTTTTATGAGATGCAAAAAATAACGGTAAAAAATAGTTGTTCGTTACTCGTCGAGTGCCTTATATTGGCATTTTTGAAATTTATATTTATAATTTCTTTTTATGACAATACTGATATAAGAATAGTTTTAGAGAAAACCGCAAACGAATCGACCAATTTTTCCGTTTTTTATAATCATTTGAAATTTTGAATCCTAATCTTTAATGGCACCTATTTCCTTCAAAAGACGTTTAGGACCGTTAGTTTCCTATTTAATACTGTTTGTCTTGATAAATACTATCACCCCTTAAAATTTTCCCCAAGAGTTTATGTGCACACTGTATATCATGTATTAATCAAGTTTCTTTTGGTTGTTAAGTCTGGATAAAGCTGCAATACTTCCTTATTTTATGGATTTGATGTGAATTAGTTATGTACCTTTATAAAGCAAGTTTCATTAAATAATTTAGGAAAAAATACATTTCATCTATGTAATGAATATTTAATAATACATTATTGATTATTAACTTGACCTTTGCTTTTAAGATTCAAATCATTTTTTAAATTATCTACATTTTTATTATTTTAGTTTATTATTTACTTTAATATGTTGTTGAAATAAAAGCATTCATTATAGTTTTGATTTCATTATTAAGTACATTCAAATTCTGTTTCAAAAATGTAAATAAAGCAATATGCAAAATTCTGTAATTCGCAAAACCCCTGATCCCAAGCTGTGCGGATTTGAGGGAGTCTGTTGTACAACACTTTTGAGTGATTCCATTGTTCTATGCTTGGAAATGTATGTCCGGAAAAAAAATAATCAATTTGAAGTTCATATACTTAGCATGGAGATTTAAAAAAAAAACTGGGACGGGGCTGTTAAAATCTTAAAAAGTCAAATCATTTTAAAAATATTTATTTTGAAAAATTAATCTCTGTAGTACTTTATATAAGTTTTCACCAGGTACAGTATTAGGACTTATATCTTTCCGTCGACTGCCTCAAAAGTTTCATTTTTTATTTAATGAATCAATACATTTATCATTACCTTTTTAAAAAAAACTAATTTCTAAGTTACAAAGCCCCACCAGTGGCCGAGAGTTTCTGACCTCTCAACTGGTAGACAACAGGTACTGGGTTCAAACCCAATCGCGGCTGTCGGCCTAACCGTTCGGAGTTTTCGTGGTTTTCTTCGAACCTTGCGTAAATATGGGTTAGGTTCCCTTAAAAAAACCCCACGAAGGGCACCCTTCCCCTGGTCCTATATCCCTAGTGTAGATAATCAGACGACAAAAATAAACCAAACCAAACCAAATCTAAGTTACAAAAAAGAAAATATCAATCATACGTACCGCTCTATTTTAATTTATTGTATGAGTAATAAATGTGTCTAAATTCTAAAAATTTCATTTTACTGTGTTAGTTGAAAAATTATTCCCCTTTTTTCCATATTTCCCTCTTTCATGCCTGACCTAATGGTTGGATAGATATCAATACAATATCAAGTGCCAGACCTCCCATCCCTTCTCCCCCAAAGATGATAATATTGTGTATGTACAGCTCCCTACCACATGAACTCAAAAGAAAGATGTATTAGGTGGAACAGGATCACTATTTCTACTTAAATATTACACATATGTATATTTATCTGTACTCGAGTTAAGGTGTAGTAGTAGTGTAGTCGTAAAAAAGCCAGAGCATATACCAGTGTTCTCGCTGACATTTGACCAACATTAGTAATTTGGCTAATTAAAAATGAAAAACATTCGCCAAATGAAAAAAGTATAAGCGAAAATAGATTCGCCGTGTAGCACAAAATAAATAAATAAATAAAATAAAAATAAAAACCATTAATCCCCCTCCCCCCTTATTTTCAATATGTTCTAAAATAACCTAAGTTTTAAAATTGCGACAACGATTGTTATTCATCTAATTTCAACTACCCACAATAGCAAATTGGCGATTCTAATCGCTTGTTTACTCTCCAAATGAAGAATTTAGTCGTAATTTTCGCAATGGCGAGCGACAGCGAGAACTCTGACGTATACGTACTAAGTAGAGAGTGTACCCTACGATGTAAATACTATAGCTTTCTAGAGAAACAGAGGGTATGCGGCGTTCCTTAAAAAAATTCAGAAGATATACGGCGTATATCCCCGTATACCTTCCACTACATCCCTGCTGTTCACTCAGTTTCCGATTATCCCTCAGCAATGTAAAGTCTAGTTGCATTGTATACATTCGTATATTTAAAATATCTACTCAGGAAATTAATTTTTTTAACTTCTATCTTTAATCTATTTATTGTAGACACTTCTTAAAACTTGTTTTACTATTTATTGTAGACACTTCTTGTAGGTCTCAAAATCTTCTGAAGTAAAGACTTTATTTTATATGAAATGTCAAAACCTTACTCATAGTTTACACGCTTTTAACACATAAAATATTGAACTAAGCACAGATTTTAGGAATAGTCTGAGAACTAAGAAATAAGGAAAACATCTTTTAAGAAAAGTACACAGAAAAAAAGAAGTTAAAAATATTAATCTCCCCAAGAGATAGTTTGAATATACGAATGCATCCAACGTCCATGGATTTAACATTCCAGAGAATTCCAAAGCTACATGATCGGTCCCCAAAGAAAACAAAATTGTCTAATCAGCTACTTAATTGGCAGTTAAAATTTTGTGCAGTTTATTAAAAAATGTCTTGTTTATTATTTTTCTTTCTGTTTTTCAGATTCAACAGTAGATAAATTTGTTTCTGCTGAAGTTAAAAAGTCTTTTTGTTGGTTAAAAATGGCAACAATTTCATCATAGTAGAAGTTTGAAGAAGTTTCTGTTATCATTCAAAATCAAGCCTATACATTTAAGAAAATGTCTAGGATTACAGAAGAAAATTCTTCCTCCAGTGAACAGCACTTTGTTCCTCGAAATGAAGATAAAGAAAAACATAACTCCTCTAATAGAGGAAAAAAAGTTTATATCTGTGATAAATGTTCAAAAACATTTTCTAGGAACTGTGATCTAAAAAGGCATCTCTTGACTCATACAACAGAAAAGCCTTTCGTTTGTGGAGCATGTTGCAAGGGATTTTCTAAGAATAGTAATCTAAGAAGGCATATCTTGACGCATACAGGAGAAAAACCTATTGCTTGTGAAATATGTTGGAAAGGATTTTCTAACGATAGTAATCTAAGAAGCCATCTATTGACTCATACTGGTGAAAAATCTTTCATTTGCGAAGTATGTTCTAGAGAATTTTCTAGGAGCAGTGATCTAAGAAGCCATCTATTGACTCATACTGGTGAAAAATCTTTCATTTGCGAAGTATGTTCTAGAGAATTTTCTAGGAGCAGTGATCTAAGAAAACATCTCTTGACTCATACAGGTGAAAAACCTTTCGTTTGTGAATCATGTTCTAAAGGATTTTCCCTTAAACATCTACTAAGAGCCCATCTCTTGACTCACACTGGAGAGAGGCATTTCGTTTGTGAAGTATGTTCCAGAAGATTTTCTCAGAATCATTCTCTAAGAGCCCATCGCTTGAAACATACTGGAGAAAAACCTTTTGCTTGTGAAATATGTTTCAAAGCATTTTCTGATAAGAGTACTCTAAGAAGCCATGGCTTGACTCATACTGGAGAGAAAGCCGTTGTTTGTGATATATGTTCCAAGAGATTTTCTCATAAAAGTGCTCTAAAAACACATCTCTTGACTCATACAGGTGAAAAACCTTTCGTTTGTGAATCATGTTCTAAAGGATTTTCCCTTAAACATCTACTAAGAGCCCATCTCTTGACTCACACTGGAGAGAGGCCTTTCGTTTGTGAAGTATGTTCCAGAAGATTTTCTCAGAATCATTCTCTAAGAGCCCATCGCTTGAAACATACTGGAGAAAAACCTTTTGCTTGTGAAATATGTTTCAAAGCATTTTCTGATAAGAGTACTCTAAGAAGCCATGGCTTGACTCATACTGGAGAGAAAGCCGTTGTTTGTGATATATGTTCCAAGAGATTTTCTCATAAAAGTGCTCTAAAAACACATCTCTTGACTCATACAGGTGAAAAGCCTTTTGTTTGTGAAATTTGTTCCAAAGGATTTTCTCAAAATGTTCATTTAAGAACCCATCGCTTGACTCATACAGGAGAGAAACCCTTTGTTTGTGAAAAATGGTTTAAAGGTTTTTCTAATAAAAGTAATCTGAGAAAACATTTCGCTACTCATACTGTAGAGTAACCTTTTTTTTGTGGAATATGTTCCAAGGGATTTTCTAAGAATAAAATTCAGAAAAGACATCTCTTGATGCATTCAAGTGTAAAATCCTGATTTTTGTGAAATATGTTGCAAAGAACTTTCTCTGAATGAACATCTAAGAATCCATCTCTTGATGCATATGTAGGACATAATCCTTGTGTTTAAGAAATGTGTTCTGAAGGATTTTCTAGATATGCCTGTCTAGAAAGACATTCGTGTTTCATACTAGAAAAAAAACTTTTGTTAATACAATTTGTTTTCATTATCTGATAACCATTACTTATGGAAACATTTCGTCACCTGAGAATGACAAGGTTCTATCAGTGTTTTTGAAAAAATTGACTTATCGATAATGAGAGGTTCTGTTTGCATCTATGAAGATATTTTTGCATCAAAATGATGTTATATATAATTTATATATGATATTACAGTTATATTATGACATTATTTTGATTTTGGTAGATAAATTTGTTTCTGCTGAAGTTAGTAAGTCATTTCCATGGTTGAAAATGGCAACAATTTCTTCATTGTAAAACTTTAAAGAAGTTTCTGTTATCATTCGAAATCAAGCCTATACATTTAAAATAAAATGTCATCGATTACAGAAGAAAATTTTTCCTCCAGTGACCTGCACTTTGTTCCTCAAAATGAGGATAAAGAAAAACATTGATCCATTGATACAGGAGAGAAATCTTCTGTTTGTGAAGCATGTTCCAAAAGATTTTCTAGGAACTGTGATCTAAGAAGACATCAATCTTGACTCATACAGATGAAAAATCTTTCGTTTGTGAAGTATGTTCGAAAGAATTTTCTCGGAAAGATAATCTAACAACCCATAACTTGACTGATACAGGTAAAAAACCCTTTGTTTGTGAAAAATGTTGCAGAAGATTTTCTCATAAAAGTGCTCTAAAAAGACATCTCTTGACTCATACTGAAGAGAAACTCTTTGTTTGTGAAATATGTTTCAAGAGATTTTCTCATAAAAGTGCTCTAAAAAGACATCGCTTGACTCATACAGGTGAAAAATCTTTTGTTTGTGAGATGTGTTCCGAAGGATTTTCTCAAAGTGGTGATCTAAGAAGACATCGCTTGGCACATACAGGAGAGAAACCCTTTGTTTGTGAAGTATGCTTTAAAGGATTTTCTGATAAAAGTAATCTGAGAAAACATTTCGCGACTCATACTGTAGAGTAACCATTTTATTTGTGAAATATGTTCCAAGGGATTTTCTCAGAATAAAATTGTGAAAAGGCATCTCTTGATGCATTCAAGTGTAAATCCCTGATTTTTGTGAAATATGTTGCAAAGGACTTTCTCTGAATGGTCATCTAAGAGCCAATCTCTTGATGCATATATAGGACAAAATCCTTGTTTTTAATAAATGTATTTTGAAGGATTTTCTAGATATGGCTGTCTAAAAAGACATTCGTGTTTCATACTAGAGAAAAAACTTTTGTTTGTACATACACTTTTCAATTGGATTATTTGATAACCATTACTTATGGAAACATTTCATCACCTGAGAATGACAAGGTTCTATCAGTGTTTTTGAAAAAATTGACTTATCGATAAAGAAAGGTTCTGTTTGCATCTATGAAGGTATTTTTGCATCAAAATGATGTTATATATAATTTATATATGATATTACAGTTATATTATGACATTATTTTAATCCTGAAATGGCTTCATTGATACAAAAAGAACATTTCTATATCGATAAGTCAATTTTTTCGAAAACATAGATAGAACCTTATTTTTCTCAAGTGACGGTTTGTCTCATACCAAATAGACAAGCCACATGGGTGCCAGACCTTCAGTCTCAGGACCGATTTCAGTCTGGAAAACATTTTTAATTAACTTTAAATTCTACTTTATATACTTAAATAATTGCCGTTTTACCATCAAGAACATCTAATTACTTTCTTTTATTGTAAGAAATCAATTTTTATTCATAATGTAAGGCTTAGAAATCTTCTAACATTTTTTCATTTAGTTATTTCTAATACTCAGAACAGATTTAAATCTTGACTTGGTTGGGTTTGCATCCATGACCAGCCATACTCAACCTTTTTTCCTGGTGGGCCATAAGCATTTATTTTTGACTTTAACTTAAGCCAATACATTACTTAAAAAAAGAATTTTAAAAACTTACCAAAAATAAGCCCTCTCCAAATATAAGCCTCTATCTCGCATATTTTGAAAACTGCATAAATCCTGGGAAATCTATAAATTTAAAATATATCTTTTCACCCTCCTAATTTTTCATATCTATTTCGAAAAATTTCAAATTATAAGTATTCAATAAAATTATTAAAATTTCTTTCTGCTAAAGGAGAGGAGGGGGCTTTTTTTAAACTTTAGGGTAATTAAAATATTATGAGTAGTACGCAACGCAATGTAACAAAGTTGATATTATCACTAGGGCTGAAGGTTGGTCGCAAAAAAAAAAATTATTACCAAAACTATTTAACACCTCTCTTTCCAAGTAATAAACTTATATTGATTTCTACCACAATTACTGTAGAAATAGGCTCAAGCGTTTTGTAGTTGCCAATTGTGTTGGAAAATGTTTTCGGTGCCAACTTTTTTATCCAGCAAAAGTTGAACCCTGAAAAGTAGTATTAACTGCATAATAAATATGAAACAATGCAGAAGTTTCAAATTCTAAATTGGAAAATGATTTTCTCTAATAAATCAATGTTTTACTTCGTGAAAAAAAAAATGCTGAAATGCATATCGCAAACTTAATTTCGAATGATATTTGATTGTTGTTGTTGATTAATAAGTGTATACATCACTGTAGAACAAATAAGATTGTATGTGTATAAAAAAGAGAGCTTTTGTCTTAAAAAAGCCTTTTATCATAATTTGAAATTTACCTAAATTCGTTTTGTTTCTGCCCAAAATTAAAATTTCATCGAAAATCTGTTTCGGATGAAAATGTTGCCGAATATTCGGCCAAATTAAAACGCGACAAAAACTTATCAGAAATGTACAATTTATGCTCTCTGTACTAACAAATCCTCTAAAGTAAGGATGCACAATAGGGTGGGCCGAAAAAAACTTTTTTTTGATTTTTGATTATGGCGGGTGCGGAAAAGTGGCCACTTGTGGCATTCGTACAAAAAATTTGAGATTTTTTGGACATTTCCTTACCCTGCCGCAAACGGCTTGAAGTTTTGCAAAAATGCACATTTTAAAACTTTTTTCGAAAAAAATTAAAAAATGTTAAATTAATTTTATTTTGGTTGTATTTACTTGAAAAGGCATATTTAATGTACCAAATGATTAAATAAAATCTGATCATGCATTATTTAATATCTATGTGTATTATAACTTTTCTCGTATAACATGGAAAAGTTGTATTTATTTGAATCGATCGTTGGTTTCTCTCTTATTTATGTTCCTTGGCCTTTATATTTTTTATGCTTCCAAAGTCATATGTTTGGGCAACGGACAGGAGTATACTTCAAAAACACATCTGGAAGGCAAGAAGGGTGTGGAAGCAGGACTCTAAGCGAGCGCAATGATTCATCCTAATGTTAAGAGAACCAAGCAGGAAACAGGAGAGGGGGAAAATTACAATAATAAATTCTTATTATTTTTTTAAGCTCAGTTACCTGCGACATTAGTTTAGTGTGAACGTGAAACCTTTTTCTAGTGAGATACAGTGCTTTTTGGATTATTTAATGTTCTATTATAGTGGTTTGTGTGTTTTATTACGACGAGCTTAAAAATGGCTAGTATGAAGGACTTAGGTAATGTAAAGACACGCGATAGAGTGAAAAGTAGCCTTTTGGAGACATCATGCATATTGAAAGTATTACAATTGCCAACTTATGCTGATAATCATGCTCCACTGCTATTGGTTGTTTCACCATGTAGAAGTTGTCACAGCAGAGGAAAAGAATCTCGCCATCAATAAAAACAAAGTCAGAAGAGAGAAATAGGAACTTGGAAAAAAGATACAGGCAGAAGAAGTTCTTGAAAGAAGGAAAATTAAAAGCATATTTTTTGACGGTAGAAAGGATAAAATATATTCAGAGGAGAAAAAAAAGAACAAGCGCACCGCCGAGAGAAAGGCGAGGAACACATCCCCGTGTTGTTTGAACCTGGTTAGGAATATTTGGGTCACTTGATACCTTGTTCCGGTCACGAAAAAGAAATAGCAAAATCATTATATAATCTTCCAAGTGACCACAAGTTAGACTCTTCTGAACTGACAGCACTTGGGTGTGATGGCACCACTGTTAATACAAGAAAACGCAATGGTGTCATTGCCTGTCTTGAAAAAAAAATTAGGAAGAGAGTTGCAACATTTGATATGTATTCTTCATATGAACGATATCCCACTTCGACATCTACTCTCTAAACTTGATGGTGAAACCACGGGACCTAAGATGTTTGCCAAACCAATCGGTGCTAGACTAATGGGGTGGGAAAAATCTACGTGTCAGCCTATTGCTGTTCCATGGATATTAGAAATGGAAAATACTGAAGATCTAAATACCGATCAAAAGTGCTTATTTGATATTTATGCAGCAGTTTCAACTGTAGTATGTCCTCAAGAAATGGAAAACAGATAACCTGGATCAACTGTGAAATCGAGATGGATCAGAACTGCTTGCAGAATTTTACACTCATGGGTTAGTAGTTTAAATCCTGAAAAAGCGTTAAAATAAGCGCTCAGATATGTGAAACGAGTTTATGTGCTCGTGTGGTATTCTGTAAGGAAAAGGCTAAGTTACGCGGACGGACCTAGACATATGTGGCAGATAGTTAAACTTTCAAAGTTTTTACCAGATGACCTAATGGAGACATTGCATTCAGTCATCCAAACAAATAGATACTATGGTCATCCCGAGAATTTACTGATAGCAATGGAAACCGATGATAGACAACATATTAGAAGAATGGTATGGAAAGAAAAAAGTATACCGCAATTTAAATAAAATAAAAGCCAACATAGTGCGAGAGTTTCAAGTTGCATGATGTCTCCAAAAGGCTACTTTTCACGCAATCACGTGTCTTTACATTACCATAGTCCTTCATACTAGCCATTTCTAAGCTCGTCGTAATAAAACACACAAAACACTATAATGGAACATTAAACGATCCAAAAAGCACTGTATCTCACTAGAAAAAGATTCACGTCCACACTAAACAAATGTCGCAGGTAACTGGGCTTAAAAAATAATAAGAATTTATTATTGTATTTTTCCCCCTCTCCTGTTTCCTGCTTGACTCTCTTAACACTAGGATGAGTCATTGCGCTCGCTTAGAGTCCTGCTTCCACCCCCTTCTCGCCTTCCAGATGTGTTTTTGAAGTATACTGCTGTCCGTTGCTCAAATACATGACTTTGGGCGCATAAAAAAGTATAAAAACTAAGGAACATAAATAAGAGAGAAACCAACGATCGATTCAAATAAATACAATTTTCCCTGTTATACGAGAAAAAGCTATAAAAATAGGCTAAGTTATAATACACATAGATATTAAATAATGCATGATCAGATCTTATTTAATCATTTGGTACATTAAATATGCTTTTTCAAGTAAATACAACCAAAATAAAATTAATTTAACATTTTTTAATTTTTTTCGAAAAAGTTCAAAAATGAGCATTTTTGCAAAACTTCAAGCCGTTTGCGGCAGGGTAAGGAAATGTCCAAAAAATCTCAAATTTTTTGTACGAACTGAGTGCCACAAGTGGTTACTTTTCCGCACCCGCCATAATCAAAAATCGAAAAAAGTTTTTTTCGGCCCACCCTAATGCACAACCTGTGGCCCACGAACGTCGTCAATTTACAAGAAAAAATACAATTTTTGTGCAAAAGTCGCAGAAAATTATTGCAAATTTCGCCAATTGGCCGTGGAAAAACATAAAATTTCGTCCGTCACTTAAGAATCATGAATTTCGTAGATCGGGCATAAAAAAATCGCGAATTTCATTGATCAAGTGCGGAAAAATTGAACATTTCGTCCATCAGGTGTGAAAAAATTTCGAATTTTGCCCATGAGGCTCGAAAAAAAATTGCAAATTTAGCCGATCGTACAAGGAAAAATCGCGAGTTTTGTTGATCAATCATAGAAAAATAGCGATTTTCTCGGTCCGACGCGAAAAATCGCACATTTCATTGATCGGGCAAGAAAAAATCGTTAGATTTGTTGATAATGCACGAAGAAATTGCAAATCAAACACATCGGTTGTGGGAAAATCACATGTTTTCTCGGTTTATTGCGTGAAAAAAACGCGAATTTTGTTGATCGGGCTTGAAAAAATCGCGAATTTGCGATGATGCGAAGAAAAATTGAAAATTTCATTGATCGGCTGCGAGAGAATCGTGAGTTTTGTAAGTTTATCAGGAGAAAAAAATCGCACATTTAATTTTGCCTCGTAAAAAAGTACAGATTTCGTCAAAATTAGGTAAAAATTACGAATTTCACTGATTGGACGCGGAAAATGCAGATTTTGCCATTAAGAGGCGGAAAAATTGCAAATTTCGTCGATCGGACACGGAAAAATAGCGAGTTTTATTGATCGGGTTCCAAAAAATTACAAATTTCTTTGGTCGGACACGCGGCTATCGCGAATGTTATCGATCTCACGCGGGAAAATTGGTCGATTAGGCTCAAATAAAATCACTAATTTCGACGATCGGCTTCGAAAAAATGGCAAATTTCGTCGATCAGGTTAGTAAAAACTGCGTATTTCGTCAATTGGCTTAAAAAAAATCGCGAATTTCCTCGAAAAGGTTTGTAAAAAACAAATTTGCTGATCTGGTATGGATGAATCGAGAATTTTATCAATCAAGTAAGGAAAAATTACAAAATGCATCGATCAGCTTCGTAAAAATCGCGAATTTCGGCGGTCGGCTTCTTAAAATTCGCGAATTTTGCTGGTCAGGCGCAGAAATATGAATTTTCTCGATCGGCTTCGAAAAAATCGCAAATTTTGTCGATGAGGCCAGAAAAAATCGGGAATTTCGTCAATCACCTTTGTAAAAATCTTGAATTTTGTCAATTGGCTTTGAAAAATCGTGAATTTGCCGATCGGCTTCATAAAAATTGCTAAATTTCATTTAAAAAAATTTGTCAGTTTCCTCGATCGGTTTGGTAAAAATAGCAAATTTTGTCAATCATGCGAAGAAAAATCGCAAATTTGGTCTATCAGGTTTGTAAAAATCGCGAATTTTATCCACCAGCTTTCTAAAAATCGCGAATTTCAACCACCGGCTTCCTAAAAATCTATAATTTCGTCGATCGGCTTCCTAAAAATTGATAATTTCGTCGATCACCGCAGAAAAATCGGAAATTTCGTCGAACAATCGCGAATTTTACCGATCATGTGAGGGAAAAGTGCAAATTTCTTCAATCAGCTAAATAAAATTCGCAAATTTCGTCGATCGGCTTTCTTAAAAAACGCGAGTTACGCCTATTGGCTTCTTAAAAATTATGAATTTCGTCTATCGGCTTTGAAAAAATCTCGAATTTTGTCTATTGCTTTCGTAAAAATCGATAATTTTGTCGTTCAGCCACAGAAAAATCACGAATTTAATCGATCAGGCGAAGAAATATCACGAATTTTGGCGATCAGTTTTCTAAAAAATTGCAAATTTCGACAATCGTCTTAGTAAAAATCACGAATTTCGTCGACCGGCTTTGTAAAATTTGTGCATTTTTTCGATCGGTTTCGTAAAAATCGTGAATTTTCTCGATCGGTATCGTAAGAATCGCACGTTGTGTTGATCATGTACGGAAAGATCGAATTTTCTTATTCAGTTTCGTAAATATTCCAAATTTAGTCGTTCACGTTCGTAAAAAGATCAGATTTGGTCGATCATGCATGAATAGCTGCAAACTTTTTTGATTGGGCCTTGAAAATTCGTCAATTTCAGCGATAAGATATGAAAAAATCTTGTTAATTGGCTCCTTCCCCCTCTTTCGTTCATAAAGATCAATTTTTTTTCGGCACCAGCCAGTTATCTTTGTTTTTTAGTACTTTTAATAAAACGAAATTTTCTCTCCGGAATAAAGTCAAGGAATATTATTACTTCTTGAGAATAATCCTTGCTATATGTGTTATACATACAAACATAAAAGCTGCTGATATATCCTTACCAAATGGATTGGATATTTTGACTGGTTAAGCGAACCTAAAAGAGCATCCCCCACTTCCTTTGAAAACATACTATTTTTTTCTGATTATAGACCACAGATCACCTTCGAAAATGAATTCTCTCCATGTTATTGATGTGGCCCTCGACCACCCAGAAATATTTATCAGTGACCCTTCTCTTGAAAAGGTTGTGCACCCCTACATCTAAAGACTGAAAATATCTGTATTAAAAAATCTCGTCACTTCTTTTAGAAATTTTCAACATGATTTATTGATTTCAGCTGTATCAGCTCGAATGAAACACCCTTTATTTATAGTGCTATGAACTTCATTGTTTATAATAATCAGTCATCACTGATTCAACACGTGAATGCAAATTATTAAACGAGCGATGCCTATATGAATAAACTTTGAAATAAACTTTTCAGGTGCTTATTAAAAACTGCAAATTCAGCAGAAAATTTTCAGATTGATATTCTCGAAGTGTTTCAGAAAGTATTAACGTGACATATAATCAAGTACAAAAGTCATTAAAGATAAAACGAGATATATATATATCTAAAACATTTTACAAATAGTATTTGAAATTATATATATAGAAATTCATTGTGTGTCGAATGAATGAAGTATTAGTAAATAATTAGGTATATTTAATAAACATGTATTATTAACTAATAATTATGTATACTTATGTATTTATTAATTACTTGAAATACATTTTTGTTTATACAGCGAAATTTGGTTTTAGTCTTACCAATCGGTTTTCGTCGATCGTTAATCTAAAAACAACCGGACAGATTTTATTCTCTCATGAAAACGTAGAAAACAACATCGATTATCTTGAATATTTTTTATGCATATCTCAATTAATTGTTTAAACATGATTTAATGATTCTGCGTCTCGAACCGCACATAAAATGTCCCCGGGCTACAGGTTGAGTATGGCTGAAATAGATGATTCCTGAAAATCTCTCATATTTTTATTTCCAAAATGGAGTATGAACCCTGCATATGTCATTTCATTTACTGTTTTCACATTTTATGTTTTAGCACAGTAAGCATATAATTGTTCACCTATTCATTTCCATTCATTGGTTTCCAGTAAATCTGTATGTGATTTTTTTTAAGAATTACCTTCAATTTATTTATTATTTGGCTAAAATAAAATATTACTCCGACCTGAAAAGGATAAATTGTACCTCAATATCTCATGTGTTAAGAAAAGCTTTGTTGTAGTAACACTTTTGAAAGTATACAATAGAAGTGTGCTAAAAATATTTTGTGTGAAAAGAAAAAAAATCCCACCTATTTGTTAAATTTTCTTCTTTAACAATTATCCAAGGATTTAAATGAAATATACATCCTGTATTATTTGCACCCATCATGAGCTGAGTATTTTTCTAAAATTATATAAATGACTAATGTAAATAACTATTTAAATAAATAATTAAATAAATAAATAATTAATTGAATTCGGCATGTTTACTGAATTCATAAATGACGGTTTTATAGGCTAATCAGACATGCACTTTATTTCTAAGGTGTTCTTTCTTTTGTCCCTTGTTTGTGTTTTACATCATTAAAAAAAATGACATGGCAAAATTTTCTTCTATCATCTCTATAATAATAGAATAAGTCATTTGACTGTTATTAATAGTTTCGGGTTGACTACTTCATTTTTTCAGATCAGGTGGCCATTTTGATACTTTAGCAAAGCACGGGGGATACATGGAAAATACTGTTTCATCGCTATGATTTCATTTGTATTATAAGAGTCCAAGTCGTGTGACTGCCATATGTGCCTTCCCTTTTCATATGCAAAGCTTACTTTTGATCAAAAAATCAATTTTTTTTTTTGAAAAAAAAACTACATAAAAGTTTCTATGATCGTAAAGAATTCTTGGAACTTTTATTTTTTCATTTATTTTTAAATTTGGATAAAGGGGGGATGTTGATGAGTGATTAAAAAAAGGGCCCAAATGTTGAACCTTCAGCTTTTGGTGAGACGGCTATTAGAGTCCGAGTTATATGCTGGTGGACATCAATAAAAGTATAGAACCGAAATGACTAGGGACCGAAATTGCCGGGGACTGAAATTTTGCGTACCCGTCCCAACTGGCCAGGCCCGGAACCATAATAACTGTCCTAAATATAACTAAAATGAAATCGTTCATTAATTTGAAGGATTTTATATTTTTAAATGAAAATCTAGTAAAAAATCTTAGCAAAAAGCATTCTTCTATCCTTCTATCTGTTAATTACCAGCAAATACATATAAACTTAAAAAAAATCTTATTTTTTCAAACGTTTTGAAATTTTTATAATTATATAAAAATTAAAAAAACTGTTAATTTTCGTACTAAAATGTTGATATTTACGGTGAGCAAATGGCTGCCGATCAACAGCAAAAGCTAAAAGTTTATTAACGATTTCTGCCTTTGTAAGTGAAGACACTCGTTAGCTAATGCTAAACCTTTGCAGCGGTTATTTTCTAATATCTCGTTTGCATTTCGAAATTTTTAATGTAATTTATTTATTTGAATTTGATAGATGAAGTAAATCCATCTCTACATCACTTCTTCTTTACTTTTTCGAATTTGGTTGGAGGTATTTTTATGAAATAACTGTCACTTTCAAAAACGGTTCCGAAAATGAAAGTGTCATTCTAAAAAATATCTGCAACCCAAATCAAAAAAATAAAAACAGAGAGAATTAGAGATGGATCTCAGCTATGCAACATAATAATAAAAAAAATGTCTTATTCAAATAAGATATCAGAAAACAACCTCCCCATAGATTTAGCATTAGTTTGCAAGTATCTTTGCTTGCAGAGACAGGAGTCATAAGTGAGGAATCAGGAAAAAGAAATTCCTTAAATGACTTCTTGAAAAGAATTTGTTTAAGAAGTTAAATGTTAATATTGCTTAAAACCAATATTTTTTTAAAAAAGCTGTATATACACGTTTGTTAAGCAGTTTGTGATTTTTTTGTGTGTGTGTGTTTAGATTAAAAATTTTAAGTAAAAAATGACTTACTTTAAAATGACACATTCTGTTTAAAAAATATATAAATATTACAGAGGACCCCGATGCGAGGCTCGTTTGGAAAGATTTTCGATCAAAGTATAAATTCTTACAATATAGGGTTACATATATCTACACATTTGCGATGTTTTTAATCACAAATTTTCTATGCATTGTTGCGATGTATAGCAGACCCTTTAACTTCTGGCGGGTGTACTAGTAGAGAAATAAATATTTTATCAGCATATTCACAGGGGGGGGTGAGGAGATGAAATATACAGCTTTTCAATGCAAATATCTATGATGTTGCCATGAATGACAGATTAACCGTTTCACGACGAAATTCATGTATTTGCGACGTAAATGGCTCTCAGAATCCTTGATAACTAATACAAGTAAATTTGAATAAACAAATTTACTTTTGTCTCAATTGCAGAATTTCTGCAGTTAATTTAAACAAAAATTTCTTTTGTAAATTATGGGTGAAGGACACTTGTTGCGAAGGAATTAAACAACCTAAAATGTTTGTTATGATCACACTGAGGATAGTATTATATCATTATTTATAAAATATAATAAACATACATTAGTAAAGTTCTTTTAATTTTTTTATACTAAAACATCTAAATTAATAACAAGATAGGCAGTAGTCCGTTTGTATTCTTCGTGTTTGTTTGTTAGTTAGCTGGCGGTGAAACTAGAGATAACGGTGCAATAGAGAAATCTATTGCACGTAGAAGTTCACAAAGTTGGATAAGGGGCTGTCCATAAATGATGTCAAGCTTGGAGGGAGGAGGAGGTTCGTGAAATTGTGACAATACATGACATGGGGATGGAAGGAGGTATGTGACATCACACATTTTCAGTGAAATAAAAGCATTAAAAATCAGCAGATTAAATTTTAAAATTAATTTGAAATTAAAGTATTTTGTGTTAATAAAGTAAAAATAAGATTTAAAGTCAGATATATTAAATTTCATTTCAAACCCCAAAATACTACAGTTTTCAGTTGCTTTTTCATATTGATATTTTATTACTATTGTAATTTATTATGTTTTTTGTTGAAAACCTTAATCTTATTTCATACAATATAAGGGTATGAAACATTTTTATTGTTATGGACACAAATTGTTTAACTGTAAACAAATTGTTTAATTCTTTCAAAAATGTTAAACTGTCATGGTTAAAGATTGAAAATAAAATATGAAATATGATCTATAACATAGTGCTTTGTTTCTGAACTGCAAGTACTATGTGTATATAACAGAGTGTGACATGTCATTGTGACTAGGGGGAGGGAGGGGGGGTTTGTTGAAGTGTGATACTTTGTGACAAAGGAGGGAGGAGTAGGTGTAAAATTTACTGAAAAACTTTGTGACATCATTTTTGGACACCCCCTAAGGCTACACAAAGCCAGATCTGAATGCACCTGAGGTTGAGAGTTTTCTTTTTGCGATTGTTTGCTTAAATAGTCCTTCCTTGAACAAGCTCA